>JAPKLY010000997.1:58327-83799 GCA_026898435.1 Prunella vulgaris
GCCCTAGTGCAAAGTGCAATCACTTCAAAATAATATTGTACGTTAGATCATGAATCTAACGGTATTTAGGGGGTTTACTGACGTTAGGAAGGAGGAAGCCTTCCTGATCATAGAAAGACCCAATTTTATTTCGAAAGTTCCTTAAATTATTCATTTACTTCAAAGAATTTTTGTTTCACGAGGTCTTTCGAGTACAAAATAGTTCTCAACTTTATTGTTTGTATAAGTATCTTCAGAAACAGAAATTTAATACTAGTATTTAAAATAAATACATAGTTTAAAGATTTTTCGAAATAAAAATCATTTGCTTAAGAACTCTTTAAAATAAGCAAATAATTTAAGAATTTTTCCAAACAAAACATAATATCTTAGGGAAAGATAAATTTTTTCAATTTTATTTAGAAAATTCAACAACTTTACGATAAAAATGAAATATTATCACACATATTAAAATATTCTCTTATAATATTATCAGAACGTTTTAGTTTATGGATAGAAATTTAATAAATTGGTTTTCATTAGTTGAGTAATTATATTTAACTAGGTTTTGGCCCGTGCGATGCACGGGTTTGGTTTATAAATGTGTTTTGAATTTTTTTATGAAGTTTTACATTTTGTTTTGTTACATTTAAATATTTATTTATGTTTTATGTCAAACTGTTTGGATGAAATTTTTATTTATTGAGCAATCTAGTCAAATTTGGTATTTTTTTTATGTTTCTGGAATTTAATTTGTAAATTTCTAATAGGTCACGTTGTGGTTTGAATTTTGTTATTTTTTATGGCATTAATTTATTGCTTTATGTTTTATTTTTGAAATTTCGAAGAAAATTATAAATGTCCATCCTGTTTTTATTGAAACAGTCAGTAGTATTTTTATTATAAGTATTGACGTGGGTTTTACTTTTTAGTCCTTTAACTTCTATATTTTAAAAAAACAGTTAACTTTTTTTTGAATAATCCTGAAATTCACATGTGATTCTTGTCATGCTTTATAGCGTCTTGTAATAATTGTGTGGTTAATTATTATGATTGTGGAACTTCAATTTTTTTTTAGTCCTTTAATTCTTTGAAAATCCTTTTTTTTTGGGATAATTTTCAAGAATATTTGTTCTATTTTCCAACAGTAAATATTTCAAAAAATATCAGTGTATAAATGTTGTGTTATGTGATTTTTATCATGTATTTAATTTTTTTTAATATTTTTATATCTTTTATGTTGCGGTGTTTTTTTGTTTTGTTTTGTTTTGTTTTTGTTTGGGAGCTTTTGTTGTTTTTTTATTATTGTTTTCATTTTTTTATCAATCTTTTTTTTTTCATTATGTTTTTCTTATGTTTGAAAGGTTATTTTGTTTCTGTCGGAGATAAGATTATTCGTAGAATCAAAACTTTATTTGCCACATGTGTTCCTGTCAGTATCTCTGCTTCAACGACTCTTTCACCTAATCATTTATCCAACAGTCTTGTTTCGTTACAAAGTTAATTTCTTTTGTTAATATTTCTCATCAACATTATTGGAACATCTTTCTTCAGTTCCAAATTTGTTGTCTGATATTCCTGGGAATTTTAGATTGTTTAAAAACTCTATCGGATATAAAGCTTCATTTTGTTCCCTTTATTCCCCTTCTTTTTCTATGATGTCAGCACTGAAGTATTGCTTTATTTTTTCTGGCTCCAAGGACAATATGAATGCATTTATTTCATCAACTGTTACATTTGTCGGTGCAAGGATGGCTCTTCCCGTCAGGTATTTCTTTTTTGTGTTGGACGTAACCAATTTTGAGTATATGTGTTTCACAATTTGTTGCACCGGTTGCCCTTTATTTTTTAGCATCAGCGTTGTGTCTGTAACAAATTTCTCAAGTTCTCCGTCTTTATTATCTTTTGGGCATCTTTTTTTGGCTTTTCCATCCCCAACTTGTAAAACCCATTTCGCAAACTGCTTATCCTTTGGATCCAAACGCATGTTTTGTGTTAGCATGTATACGGTGCATGAATCCCATATGGGTGATCTATTTATCGCTGCTGCTACAGTGTCTTGTCGTCTTCCTCTTGGTATTATTGGGAGAATTTGACTAAAATCTCCTCCTAACAAGACAGTTTTGCCTCCGAATGGTTTTGAGCCTGCTTTTTCATCCAATGGTGTTAGTAAATCTCTCACTGTCATATTCAATGCCTCAAACGTATGACGATGTGCCATGAGTGCTTTATCCCATATTATTAAGTCTGCATGTATCAATAATTCCGCAAGCATAGATCCTTGCTTTATACCACATGAAGAGTGTTCTGTGATTTCTAGTGGTATTTTGAACCTTGAATGTGCAGTCCGGCCTCCTGGGAGAAGTAATGCTGCAATGCCTGATGAGGCGACTGGAATTACCATCTTTTTTGTGATCGTAGTCCCGTGATTATTGTTTTATAGAGGTAAGTTTTTCCTGTTCCCCCATGGCCGTATAGGAAGACGAGTTTTCCTTTTCTATTTTCAACCGATTCAAGAATTGTGTCATATACTTTTTGTTGTTCTTCATTTAAGGTGAGAATCAACTTGTCGTGTTCTGCTTGTTGTTCGGTGGTATCGAAACTTGTCTCATCTCGTAGGAGAGAATTTGACTTCTTATTTGGCATTGGCATTCCATCAAAATCTCAAGGGATTTGTCATTTTCCATTAGGAGTTTTTGTATTTCCATGAGCATCTACTGTTGTAGTTCTTCATTAGTAAGTTTCAGTTCCTTGAACTCAAAATTTTTCCTTTGTTTGTAAGCAATATCTTCTGCTAGATTGGGCAAACAATGCTCCAACAAATTAAAAGGGTTTCCCACCTCACAGTAGAGTAAAATTGTGACAAACATGTTTCGTAATTGTGCAGGTGTTGCCCATTGGGCGGACTCATCCATTGTTTCTTGCCATTCGGACTTCGGAGACTCCATCCAATAATCCTCTTGCATAGCATGCATCCTTAAATGTTTTGTGCTTCACATTTGCAAAACTGAGTAATTCTTCATAGCTCATTGCTCTTGCCATTACCAAGCCCTGCATTCACAAGTAGTACAACTCCCCTGCTGTAGGATGGATATTGACAATTCTTCCAAGGCTAGCACAATTTTTTCTAGTACGCCTTTTCCACTTTTTTTATTTTGCATCCATACATATTTTGTTGGGAACTGGATATAAGTTAGATCCCTGACTTTCTCACTGGCTTTGTTTACTTCCATCCACTCTGTGTCTGTGAACATCGTCTTTTGTATATTTTCTTTTCTAAATATATTCTCCAGCTTTGCAGATTCATTGTACATGATTTTCTGCTGGTTTGGGATGTGTATACTTAATCTCTGCACCGGAGGCTTTCGATAGTGTATGTCAAAGGCGAATGTTCTCCCCATGGCTTCACATGCTGACATATACCGACAGTTCAAATAGTTTTTAATCTCGTCAATGTCCTCCTCCTGAGAATCATGTGCTGCTATTTTTTCAACTTGTTTTATTATTCTCTCAATGATCATCGTCGCCTTGTCAGCTCCTTTGGTAATGTACTTGAAAAGATACTTTATTGCCCTTGACTGATTGCACCATTCTACATTTATATGAGACTTGTATTTTTTTTTACCAAGCCCATGTTGTGTGGCACCAAAAACTGTTGTTGAGTCTAATATCCTTTTTCATGATAAATTTTGCCCTGTTGCCCCTCAATACTCATCACGCTTATCAAATAACCCTCAAACCCACTTTCCAGTACTCTTCATGCTTTAGCGGCTGATATTGTTGAGAATCTGAAGCGTTTCTTTACTCCAATAAAAAAATATGGTTCTTCAACATTCGGCTGAAATGTAATACTCTTTTTTTTACAATCAATTGTAACACCATATTTTAATGTTCAATCCATACCCAATACCACATCGTAATCATCCATGTCCAGCACAATAATATTTCATCATAGAATCTAATTAGTTTTTTATGAAGCACCGAGGGAATTCATCACATCATATCTGACTTCATCTAGGCTAGGTGTTCTACCCAGTTTTCTCACATACTCAGTGGATGCAAATAAATGCATAGCCCCAGAATCAAATAACACAAAAGTAGGAAATGACAAAGATATAGATTTTGCAGGTGACAAATGAATTTTCTTCTTTATAGATCCTTATAGTAATCGGGAAAAATTTGTCGCAGCAAATCCTTCGCCCTTTGAGAGATCCGCCACCCGGAAACCCCTACTCTACCCTACTGATCATATTATGCAGGTAGTATTCATGAATATCTCTTGATTAGTAGATCTAATGGTGTTCTTTTTTTTCTGATTTTTATCCCCTTGTATTCGTATTTTGTTTCAACACCTTTTGACAAAGATTTCAACCTATCTTTTGGTCTTCATCAAAATAGTATACACTTATACAATCACTCCAAGTATGTTTTTGATAGCATGTTGATAAATTTTATTATTGATGCAAAAAAGACCAGTTTAGACAAAGAGGAATATCTTCCTTCAGTAAATAGAACCAACATCTGCTTATTATACTCCCTCTGTTCCTATTATCTATCTGATTCTATAAAAAATAATGTTTGCTTATTATTTAATGAGTTTTATCTCTAGATTATTGAATAGGTGCCCTTCTGTACATTTTCTTTTCGTTTTATTTACAAAAAATGGAGTTAAGTTTTTCATCATTTAGGGCAAATCTCGTGATTATAGAACGACCAATTTCATGAATTTTATCACTTTCCCTTATTCGATGATGTTGTAAAGAAATCTGTTATCTTATTCAATGTACTATTTTATCAGTTGTTATTTTTGTTTATCAAGATCGCGGCTGAAGATTTAATTATTTTTTAAAATGTATTTCTATTAATCATCAGAGTACCTACCGCTATATATGGCAGATCAAGAAGGAAAACTTTCTGGAATGGAAACTGAGAGGCAAGACGATGGAGAAGAGGTAGCATTACTAATTTTGTTTTGTATTAATGCATTGGTGGTTAAGGTAGTACTGAGTATTTTGATTAGATCCCAAAACCCTGATGAATTTGTCTAAGTACAGTTGTTCAAGTTTGTCTAGTTCAGTATAGTTAGGTTAGGAATTCAGTTCAGGGGGAAAATGCTGAAGACTGAAGAATATTGGAGTCGACCATATTTACTGAAGTCTGATGTGCAATCCATCCTGAACAAGTCAGAGTCAGTTTTGCTGAAGATTGCCTGAACTGAAACTGAAGAACGAAGCCTGATGATCCGTCCTGAAGATAATCCTGAAGTACCATTGGCTGATGTTTCTACTGAGTACACTAAGCATACTCAGGACAGAACTTAGTCAGTGAAGAGTAAGTGTTACCTATCAGGCTGTTCTTAATGCATATAAGACCTGACTTGGGCCTTGGTTCAATTTACCTGAATTATGTAAGTCCAAAGCAAAAAGGTTACACATACTGGGCTGAATAACCTATCAGGCTGTGCTGAATGCACATAACACCTGACTTAGGTATTAGTTCAGTTTACCTGAATCATGTAAGTCCAAAGCAAAAAGGTTATTTATGCTATGAGACCAATAGACAAAGAGAATGTCAGCAAGACTCCGATAAAGACAAACATTCAGGCTGAGTTATTAACAAGAGACTCAGAGTACTGAATGTACGAGGATGGACAAATGTCAGAAGATCAACTAGCCGTTTGAACGGAAAACTAATGATCTTTTGACACGTATGTACGGAGTCTGCGTAGTACTTAATACGACATTTAATGCGTCTCAGAGTCGCAGGCGGCGGGACAATCTTACCAGATTAAGCATGGTGATTAGGTCAACAGTACATCTAGCCTGCAACCACCCTAAAATAGGAAAGATTTGGGTAGATCTCCTCCAATGGATCTATTTTGAATCTCGACTATAAATATGGAGAGCCTTACACCCATTCAAGGCTAGCGGGAAATTTCCAAGTGAAAGCTCTCAAGAATCCAAGCACTCAAAGCATACTATAAGCAACACTCTACAATTAAATTTCCCTAGTGTTGTAGTAGGATTCACTCTGTATTTGCTTAGATCGATAGCTCTAATATTTAGCACTGTTTTATTTTGCTAGAGCTATCTTAGTTGGAAACCAAGAATACCAAACCACTCAGAGAGTGAGATTGGTTGGTTAGAAGGACTGGGACTTGTAAAACCCCCAGGGGTCAGTTCCTAAGAGAGGAAGTTGGCTATCCGTGTCCCTTGGCACGTAAAAACCAAGTACCTATCCTCAGGGTTTTGAGGGTAGCTTCCTGTTAAATCAGGTCGTGGACGTAGGAGTTGGTTATCTCCGAACCACGTTAAAAAGACCCTTGTGTGCTGATTTACATTCTTGTTCAGGATCATAACTATCATCACACTAAACTGAACATTCTGCATTGATTTTATATTCAGGACATAATCAATCATCCTGAATCTTAATACTGTGCACTCAGCCTTAACCACCAATTTACTAAGCAAACTCAGAGAAAACGTTTTCAGAAACTAAAACGAGTAGAATCTAAGGGCTCACTTTCCGCACGTACTCTAGCTCACTGAGATAGTAGTCCAACTGACTAGCTTCCGAGTGGTCAGTAGGTTTGTTATCTCTACTGAGCTTCCAAGCACTTTACTCACACTCAGCTTATCTGACTCATTACTGAACGGTCCCTGCTGCCCCTGTGGACATTCAGCATACTGAGTATTTCAGAAAATCCTGACTGAGCGTGTTAGAGCATTTTTCTGAGTCTTTCAGAAAAATCTGACATCAGTGTATTCCCCCCATACACTGATTATACTCATTTTGGGACCAACAAGTGGTATCAGAGCAGTGGTTCAAAAGACCACTGACTTTGTTTACCAACAGTTTATGAGGAGAAACTTTTGGTGGTCAACTGAACATATTTGTTTCTGAAAACCTGCATACATGGCATCCGGTTCTAAGCGCCTTGAAGGTAGTCTTCTTGAATTCTCTATGTATAATTATGACTATTGGAAATTCAGGGTACTCGCACTGCTCTATTCCATCCATGATCAGATGCCTCTGGTGATTGAGCAAGGTCCGATCAAATTTATGAGGAATCTTCAGATGACCTGGCCCGTTGCTGGCAATGTTCCTGTTCCAGCTGCCAGAGATGAAGAAGTGGAGAGGTCCGCGCTTAACTCTGATCAGATTAAGCAAGTCAGACTGGATAATGTTGCTAAGAACATTATACTCCACACCGTTTCTTACAAGAATTCGGTCAGGCTCATGCACCTGAAGACGGCAAAGGAGGTCTGGGATGCCTTGAGGGAGATGAGTGAGGGATTAGAAAAGATCAAGGAGAACAAGAGAGATCTTGCAATCAGGAAGTTTGCGGCCTTCTGGATGTTAGAGGGAGAGTCCATCGATCAGATGGAAGCTCGGTTCATTAAGATGATGAACGAGCTAGCAACCCTTGGGAAGGAGTTTCCCAAGAGGGAGGTGTCTTCTAAAATCCTGAACTGTCTCCCTGAAAGATGGGACACATGAGTGATCTTGTTAAAGAACACTCACGATCTCACCAACATTACTCACTCTCACCTATTCTCTGAGCTTAAGGCTCTGGAGTTCGACCTCGATAAGAGGAAGAAGAAGGGTGTTGTCAGTGAGGAAGTCAGTGAGGAGAAGACTCCTAAAAAGGAGAAGAGCGTGACTCTTAAAGCTACTCCTGAGCCTGAGGCTGGATCTGGCTCTAAGTCTCTGAAGGACATGAACAAGGATGAGTTGGCCTTGGAATACAGCTTGATGGCACGGCGTTTCGAGAAACTGAACTCTCGATTCGGAAAGTATAAGAAATTTTATACTGACAGTCGTGATAGCAGGTATTCTAGCCCCAGGAGATCGAGCCCCCGGAGAGAAGAGAGGAGGGGTTTAGATTCCAGAAGAGACCGTGATGAGCCTGAGCGGCGCAGAGATGAGAAGAGAAGAGATGATGAGCCTAGAAGATCCAGCTCCAAACCTGAACGATCATAAGGGAGCAGGAGGGAGTCATCAGATAAAAGGTACACTAACAAGAAGTTTGCTTCTGATGTAGACCAGTGCTACCACTGCAAGAAGACCGGACATTATCAGTATGATTGTCCGGAGCTTAGTGCTTGTGAGCGAGAGGATCAAAGAGCTAAGAGAGAGCTCAGGGCATCAGACCGGAGAGCTATGCTTGCTGAGGATTCTTCAGATTCAGATGGCTCAGTACGCCGGTCCCCTGAACTCTTCTCCGATGAGGAGTATGATGACCTTTGCCTGATGGCAGATGATGAGGTATGTTCTTCTGCCTCTTCTCCTGATCACGCACCTGAGCTTAGCTCAGACTCAGCAGGAGAACTCGACCTTCAGCTCCCTCTAGAGCAATTGATGGCTGACTTCTCAAGGCTGCAGGAGACTCATACTCACACAGTGGATGTGAATGCACAGCTGAGTGGGGAAAACGATCAGTTAACTGAGTCTCTCAGAGTGAGAGATACTGATGAAGCCCTCAGATTAGTTCATCTTCAGGAAGAGCTGCTTCATGCTCGGAATAAGCATGATGGAGCTCCACTGGAGGTTGAAAGACTGAAAGGTGTAATCAGCTCGCTGATTGAGACTCATGATACTGATCTGTTCCTCGCTCAGGAACAGCTGATGATTGAGCGAATCGCCCTAAGAGTGATGTTCGAAACTGAGTGGTAAGCTCGCCTTTGTGCTGAGCAAACTGCTTGGGATCTTGAGCTGATCTCAAAAGAGAAAGCTCACGAAGAGTTGGTGCTTCAATACACCACTGAAACTGAGACCCTGAAACAAAAGAATGGGCAACTTGAGGAAAAGCTGAAGAAGTTACACGAGTCTTCCCTAGTGGCTGATGAGTTAACAAGTTTCTCTCAGCATACCGATGGTGCCAAAGCTGGGTTAGGCTATGATGCCTCTAAAGACCCAAAGGGCAAGAAGAAGAGAGGTGCTTCAGGGAGCAACTCTCAGAAGAAGTTTGTCCCTGCCCAAACTGACGACAAGAGCTTAAGTGTTGCTCGTCAGGACAAATGCAAATGGAAGGAGAAAATGCCTGCTGAACCTGTCAGGCAAAGTACTGAGGAACCAAGGCCAAAACCTAAGGGAAAGGCCAAGGCTTCTCATCCTGAGTCGAGGAAGACAGACCAAGGGAACTCCAAAGCTCAGCCTAGGAATCCTCAAGCTGGAAAGAATTCCGCCCCTAGCACTTCTCAGCCTTAGCCTAGAAATGTTCAGTGTGGAAGGAACTCCGGTCAGAGGAGGACTCAGGCAAGGCCAAGGACTATTGAGGTCCAGACTCCTCAGGCAGGGCACATAGCCCATCAGGAGCGTCCCAATCCTCAAAGGAGAAGGACAAACCAGGTGGCCTCTGAAAGGCAACGAAGACCTGACTCCAATAACACTCAGGCCAGACCTCAAGTGCCAAGAGGTCAGGCCCGAGCTGCTCCTTCTCAGGATAGACCTCAGCCCAATGCACCCAGGCCAAGGAGGAACAGGAGGCCTGCCCCCAAGAATCAATCCAGGGCTCCTGAACCTCAGGCTGACACCCATACATCCTCAACTTCCCAGGCACAAAGGAAGAAGACTGTGTATGTTGATGTTTCTGGGAGACAGGTTTACACTTCTGATACTATCAGAATTGTCAAACAAATCTGGATCCCGAAGGGTATGGCTGACTCTGTAGGACCCAATACGAGATGGGTACCTGAGGCCTGATTCTTTTCAGGTCGCTGCGGGCTACAAGAAGAAGAAGGAGGATCTGATGAAGGACTGGTACTTGGACTCAGGGTGTTCCAGTCACATGACCGGATGTGATCTCCTTCAGGATTATGTAGCTCAGGAAGGCCCGCAGGTAACCTTTGGTGATAACTCTAAGGGTTTCACCAGGGGATTCAGAACCCTTGTTATTGGCTCTGTCCGTGTACTGAATGTATCATATGTTGAGGGACTGAGACATAACTTACTCTCGGTCAGTCAGTTCTGTGACCGAGGATATAGTGTAGAATTTATATCTAACATGTGTCTTGTGAAGGACAAATCTACACTACAGGTTCTGATTACAGGTATCAGGAGAGGCAATGTATATTTTGCTGACTTCAAGAGCAGCCCTCCTGAAACTTGTTTGGTCGCTAAGAGCTCCTCTGAGCTCAGTTGGCTTTGGCATAAACGCCTGAGTCACTTAAACTTCAAGATTATTAACAAAATTTCTAGACTTTCTCTTGTAGATGGTCTATCTAATGAAGTTTTTAGCAAAGACCACGTGTGTGGAGCATGTCAGGAAGGCAAGCAAACCAAAGCCTCATTCAAAGAGAAAGAAGCCTTCTCAACTGACAGAGTGCTTCAGCTCCTGCACATGGATCTTTTTGGTCCAGTTACTCCTGTCAGCATAAATGGTAGGAAATATACCCTTGTTGTCGTTGATGATTATTCCAGGTACACATGGGTTATTTTCTTGCTGAACAAGAAGGAGACTCAGGTCAAGCTTCCAGAGTTACTCAAGCAATTGAGTACTGAACAGGGTCAGAGCATTGTCAGGATCCGATCAGATCGAGGAACAGAGTTTATAAACTCTATTATAACTGACTTTTGTACTAACCATTGTATAGCTCATGAGACTTCTGCAGCCAGGACCCCTCAGCAGAATGGGGTGCTGAAAGAAGGAACCGGACCCTGAAGGAAGTTTCCAGGACCATGCTGGCTGAGTCAGGACTGCCCAAAAAGTACTGGGCTGAAGCAATCAATACTGCTTGCTACACTCAGAACCGATCTATGCTGAACAAACAACATGCTCAGACACCTTATGAAACTTGGAACAATAGGAAGCCTCGTATTTCTTATTTCCATATTTTTGGGTGTAAGTGTTTCATCCTGAACAATGGGAAAGACCAGCTGAAAGCCTTTGATAGCAAATCTGATGAGGGAGTTTTCTTAGGATACTCCTCAGTCAGTAAAGCTTTCAGGGTGTATAACTGTCGGACCCTTTTTGTGGAGGAAACACCTCATGTTGTGTTTGATGAGACTGCATCAGTGAGAAAACAGGTTCCAAGTCCTGACACTGAGGGGGTTACCAAGAGTGTAACAAGACTGAGCCTGAAAAATCCTGAATTCAAGATCAAACTTGTCAGTGCTCCCAAAGGATGGGATGATGATGATAAAGATCAGGATGGACGTCAGGGCAACCCTCAGCAAGCCCCAGCCTCGGAGAATGTTGAGTCTCAGACGGAGGGACAAACTCAACCTGAGGTACGTACTGTCGGTGATGATGCTTCTGCACCTGAGACAGTTACTGAGTCCAACACTGTAGGGGGAAACAATGTCTCTAATGTTGCCCAACCCTCAGAAAATGACTCAGTATCCCTTGTTCTTGCTCGTTCCGCTTCTTTGCCTGTTATTGTCGAGGATGATGTTTCAGGATCAGGTGAAGGGACGTCAGCAGCTCCCAATGCAGCCGTCAGCAGGAGGCGGTGGCTAGATGATCACTCATTGGCTGACATCATTGGTGATGTCAATGAGGGGGTCAGGACGAGGTTGTCCTTTGGCGAGAGCGCTATGTTTTGTTGTTTCCTGAGTGATCAGGAACCTAAGAGCATAGAAGAAGCTCTTGCTGACCCCAACTGGATCTTAGCCATGCAGGATGAGCTCAATCAGTTTGAAAGGAATCAAGTTTGGGAGTTAGTTGAGAGACCTAGGAGTCAACATGTTATTGGCACCAAGTGGGTTTTTAAGAACAAGAGGGATGAGAAGAATGTTGTTGTCACAAATAAGGCCAGACTAGTAGCAAAGGGTTACTTTCAGGCCGAGGGAATTGACTATGATGAGACCTTTGCTCCGGTCGCAAGGTTGGAAGCAATCAGGTTATTTCTGGCATATGCAACATTCAAGAAGTTCAAAGTGTATCAGATGGATATAAAGAGTGCTTTTCTGAATGGCGTACTGAACGAGGAGGTATATGTTGAGCAACCTCCAGGGTTCGAAGTTGGTGACAAGGTATATCACCTGAAGAAAGCTCTTTATGGCCTGAAGCAAGCTCCGAGAGCTTGGTATGATACACTTTCCCAATTCCTGATAGACCACAGGTTCGTGAAAGGAACAGTGGACATGACCCTCTTCCGGATATCCGAAGGGGAGGACATTCTTCTGGTTCAGAATTATGTGGATGACATAATATTTGGATCTCTTAATCTGAAGCTTTGTGAGAAATTCTCCAAGCTGATGACTGGGAAATTTGAGATGTCAATGATGGGGGAAATGAACTTCTTTCTGGGTCTCCAAGTCAAGCAATCTGACTCCGGAATCTTCATTAATAAGTCTAAATATGCGAGGGACTTGATTCAGAAATTCGGAGTTCAGTCCAGCAAAGTCTCACGTATTCCCATGAACACAAATGAGAAGCTGGATCCTGACAAAGAAGGAGTCTCAGTAAATCAGACTGAATATAGGGCACTAATAGGATCCTTATTGTACCTGACTGCAAGTCGTCCTGACATCACTTATGCAGTCGGAGTTTGTGCAAGGTATCAGTCTGATCCAAAGAAGAGTCATCTAGAGAGTGCCAAAAAGATATTGAAATACCTAAAGGGTACAGTCAAATTAGGACTTTGGTATCCCTCTGATGACAATCTAGAACTGATTGGCTATTCAGATGCAGATTATGGAGGCTGTAGGCTTGATAGGAAATCAACTACAGGCACATGTCAGTTTCTAGGGAGTAAACTGATCTCTTGGTTTTCTAAGAAGTAAACCAGTGTTGCAACGTCTACTACTGAGGCTGAGTATATGGCGGCAGGAAGTTGTTGTTCTCAGATCCTTTGGCTGAAACAGCAACTAAGAGACTACCAAATTGAGGCCATTGAAGTCCCAATTTATTGTGACAATAATAGTGCCATTGCCATATCCCAAAACCCAGTCTTACACACAAGGTGTAAGCATGTAGACATCAGACATCACTTTATCAGAGATCATGTTGAGAAGAAGGACATCAGGATGGAGAGAGTCCCTACTGATAAACAGAGAGCTAACATTCTGACTAAGGCTTTGCCTGAAACCAGATTTGTTGAGTTATCAATAGAGTTAGGACTCCTTGACCCAGGCTTAAGAGATTCAATCTGAATCTCTAATCAGAATGCGCAAGGTCAGGGGGAATAACTAACTAGGACTCAGGATGAAGGAATCTCAGTGAGAATGTGAATGGTTGTAGGGGGAACATTCAGTATGAAAAGGATATCAGTATAGACTGACCAAGTTTCAGGACACTGAATTCAGGGTTTGTCACCCTGATAGGTCACATGTGGTATCAGTCAGATTACAAATTTGACTGTCTGGTATGTTTCCTGATTTATATCTAGTCATCTTATCTTGCTTGCATCATCCTTGATACTGTTTGTCGTATTGTCAAATCAAATTATTTTATCTTTTAATCCCAGCTATTCATTTAATACTCAGTTATTCTTTAATGAAAATTATTTGAATTAAATACGGACATGCTCTGATGCGTATTTAATCCACAGTGAGCGGGAACAGTTTTCGATAAAGTTTTGACTCATTACTATTGAAAACCGAAGAGGCGCCATGCATCTTGCATCTTAATCTTAACCATTGAATCTCATAAGTCTCTATTTTCTGAGCCATCCGATTAAAACTAGATTTTTGTATAAATAAGGGAAGTTTTTGTTATTGCGATCTTTACGCACTCAAATCTTTTCTTGCTATATTTCTCTCTACTATTTACTTTCCTTCACATCTTCAAACTTCATCTATGGCTTCACCTTCTGTAGATTCGTTCTTTGGGAATCTTTTCCATCTTCGAAACAAAATTCACTGGGAACCCTTTGGAGATTTCACTTCTAATCATCCTGACATTCTGCCTGTGAAAGAACTTTTTGAAAAGGCAGGACTTCTACAGTTTATCACAGCAAAACCCAAGAGACTTCACCCTCGTCTTGTTGCTGCTTTCTACATCAAAATGGCGCAGAACAAGGACTCTCAGGAGTGGGAGACATGCATTCCCCTGACTTCTTGTGTGAAAGGGAAGAATGGTGAAGATGAGATGACCAGGAAGTGGGTCACTCTCAGCATTAGGCAGAAGATTAAGGAGGTGTTTAATCTTCCCCAGACTGGACGAATCCCTATCGACTACGGGTTGGGACTGAGAAGGACTATCTCCAGTCTCTCTGCGATGGAGATGTGGTCCTGAAGTCGGGTCTGAACAAGTCTGTCCTGAGGACTGAGAATCGTCACCTCTTCGACCTGACTAGTCAGGGGGTGATGGGGATTGCTGGAGGGTTGGAACAGATCTCCCGACCGAAATTATATACCATGATGGCAATCTCAGACGCCTCAATGCACAACTTTCACTTGGAGGATTACTTTCTCCATCTACTGGTAGCTGAGACCAACAAGATCAAGTACTCGCCTGAGGGTCAGGTGACATTTGAGGCCAAGATGCACTTTGGCAAAATCTGGACCCAAGCAACAGAAGCTGAAATTTTTATATCCGGGGTCAGAGGAGCGAAAGAAAAAGCTTGTGGAAGAGAAGACTGCTGAAGAAGTGATTCAGCATGCAACTCCGGAGGGGGAACCTGCCCTCGAAATTGCTCCTATCTCTGCCATTCCGGAAGTTGCATTCCCAGATCCGAATCCACAGATCCTCAATATTGCATCAACATATCAGGGCTTGGAGGCCCACTCGGGTGAGGATCAGGGGGAACCCGCTCAGGTAGAAGGAGTTGAGAAGGAGGTTGCTGAAGCGGTTCAGGCTGAAGTCCCATGGCCATTCCCTGCGCCCGACGAGAACACATTGCCTGATTTTGAGATTGTGGCAAGGGGAACGGCTGCAAAAATAGTGGAGAAGAGGTTTCCTGATCTCTCAGATGCTCAGAAGGAGGCGGTTGTGAAACTTCGTACTTACGCCATGATCAGGAACGCCACTTGGCCTGAACTAAGTCAGCTCGGAGAATCGAGAGGATGGGACAAAATGGCTGAATCTGAAGCTGCTCTTTTCGATCATTTTGAGGTAAGTTCCTTACATCACTAGATCAAGATGGTAGACTTTATCAAAACTGTCCGCCACATCTATCCTGAGCCTGAGCAAGAAGAAGTAGGGGAGGATCAGTCTGGTTTGAAGGCTCAGAAGGAGAAGGAAGTGATTATGATTGCTAATGACATTCAGCAAGGTGGCACTGAAGGGGTCAGTGCACCGGCCGATGAAGCACTCGTAGGACCAGGGACTGCGGAGGCTTCAGGAGAGGGTCCAACAGGTCTGGTCCGAATAAAAGGAAAATGGATCACCCCAGAGTCCTTATATGTTCAGAACTCCTCACGAGCTCTTGCCAATCTTCACAGAAGGGTAATCCTCGTTGAGCGAAAAATAAGTAGGGTCGGTTCAAATTCTAAAATTCTGAAGAAGAAGATGGATAGGCTGGATCGAGATCTGAACGAGATGGGTACGGATATGAATGCTGTAATCGACCTTCTCGGTGAAGTTCGGACACAACACTCAGTAGATCTCACTGTTATTACTGAGCAAGCAAAAGGGGCAATTCAGAGTTGCAATCAAATGGTCTCTGATGCACAAACTCAGCAAGAGAATAAGCTTGCCACTTTTCTTGATCAACAACTGACTGAGAAGGTTGATCAACTGGTTGATGAAAAGCTGGCCAAGCTAAAGGCTGAACTGAAGGCGGAGCTGCTGAGTGAAATGTCCAACCAAGAGAAAATGGAGATTGCCTCTGCCCTGGACAACCGAATGTCGAGCTTCGAAGGACGGCTGAAGGCTGAACACAATTCAGCTGTTGATAAGCTCAGTGTTGGACTGAGAAGGATGGCCGGGCAAGTAGGGCAAATTCAGGCTAAGCAGACTGAGATGGACAGTCAGTTCAGCCTGTTGGCGGAGTCAGTAAATGAGGTTGTTAGCCGAATCAACGACGATGATGCCAAAAAGGGGGAAGGGAAGAAGCAAATTGCTGCTGGAAAAGCCAAGAAGAAGATCTCCCCCCCTGAACTGAAAGCTGCGGACAGAAAAAGGACTAGGTCCGTCGCTGCCATCGAAGCTGCTGAAGGTCAGATCCGAAGAGGTTGAGGTCCTCTGAAGATCCTGCCCTGGAACCGCTGTATACGGAGATGGAGGAACAAATGCACCCTGGGATGACCACTCAGAAGAAGATGGTGATGACTGAGGCGGAGAAATTAGCGAAGATGAAGGAGATTTCGCTACTCAGTCAGATCCAACGATTGAAAGAGTCCAATGAGTACCTGACTTCGCAGGTTCAGAAGAAGAAATTTGTGCCTTCTGGATCTCGAATGAAGACTCAGAGGAAGATGGTGGTCAATCCAGGTCAAGGTCCACCTCCACTTCAGTTTGTGGAGGATTTCATCCAGATTGAGATGATGGAAGTATGGATTCCGATCCGGAATAAGTGGGCTTATCTATTCTATGTGGTGGGGTTATGGGATGATCAATCTGAAGATAACAACGTCATACTCCATCACTGGATGGCACAGGAGCATCCGGATCTCTGGGCTGAAATCATCAGATATGCTGACACTGAAGGTGTAGAGATCGCTCCTCCGGAATTCACCAAGTATCCTCCTCCACTCTTCAGAAACTCCAAGCATCTGGACCGAAAAGCAATATCTGAAGAAGTCATCAGGGTAGGACGCGCTGCCTGGGCCATTGGTGATCGGAATAGGATGAAGCAGGTCCTGAACCGAGTCTTGGAGATGTATAAAATTCCTAAAGCTGCTTGGAATAAGGATGAAGATTAGATCAGGAGTTAGTTGTTCAGGAATTTGTAATAGCTTCAGGATAACTGTAACTCTTATATCAATCAATGAAGTTATTTTATTTTCCTGAGTACAACTTCTTGTTGACACCTGAATTTGCTTTTCTGTATCCTTATCAAGAACTGTACTAACCCATTCCTTGCTTTCATCTTATAGACTAAGTGCCTAGTTTGTCAGAAGGTACTGAACCTATTTCACTGACTAGGTCAGTTGATTGTATAGATGAATAAGAATTTGCTTAAGGGTTTTGGCATCATCAAAAAGGGGAAAATTGTTGGGACAATCTGAGTATTTTGATTAGATCCCAAAACCCCTGATGAATTTGTCTAAGTACAGTTGTTCAGGTTTGTCTAGTTCAGGATAGTTAGGTTAGGTATTCAGTTCAGGGGGAACGTGCTGAAGACTGAAGAATATTGGAGTCGACCATATTTACTGAAGTCTGATGTGCAATCCATCCTGAAGAAGTCAGAGTCAGTCTTGCTGAAGATTGCCTGAACTGAAGCTGAAGAACGAAGCCTGATGATCCGTCCTGAAGACAATCCTAAAGTACCATTGGCTGATGTTTCTACTGAGTACACTAAGCATACTCAGGGCAAAACTTAGTCAGTGAAGAGTAAGTGTTACCTATCAGGCTGTGCTGAATGCACATAAGACCTGACTTGGGCCTTGGTTCAATTTACCTGAATTATGTAAGTACAAAGCAAAAAGGTAACATATACTGGGCTGAAAAACCTATCAGGCTGTACTGAATGCACATAACACCTGACTTAGGTATTGGTTCAGTTTACCTGAATCATGTAAGTCCAAAGCAAAAAGGTTATTTATGCTATGAGACCAATAGACAAAGAGAATGTCAGCAAGACTCCGATAAAGACAAACATTCAGGCTGAGTTATTAACAAGAGACTCAGAGTACTGAATGTACGAGGAAGGACAAATATCAGAAGATCAACTAGCCGTTTGAATGGAAAGCCAATGATCTTTCGACATGTATGTACGGAGTCTGCGTAGCATTTAATGCGGCATTTAATACGTCTCAGAGTTGTAGGCGGCGGGACAATCTTACCAGATTAAGCATGACGATTAGGTCAACAGTACATCTAGCCTGCAACCACCCTAAAATAGGAAAGATTTGGGTAGATCTCCTCCAACGGATCTATTTTGAATCTCGACTATAAATATGGAGAGCCTTGCACCCATTCAAGGCTAACAGGAAATTTCCAAGTTGTAACACCCCGCATAGGCCGCAGCTTTTAGCCCTTTAATTATTTTTGTTTTAGGCGTGAGTTTGTGTGAGTACAAGTCTAGTCCTTTAAGTTGTTATGCCTTAGTACTTCTAAATTGGTTGCTTAGTATTAGTTGACCCAATTATTATTAATTGGACTCTTATGATAGTACTTAAGTTTCGAACTATTATAGGAAAGAAGAATAATATTATTGTTGAGGTTATAGTATTAGTCCTTTAAGATTAGTGTTTCCTTAAGTATTAATTCATTAAGGGCATGTTAGTAATTGAGGAAGTTAATTTAGGGATTTGACTTTATGAGGATTTGACCAAGAATAGGATTAAATAACACTTGGGTTAGTATTGATAGTATTTTCGAAAAATATTGGATCTTAGAGTTATAAGAATTTTCGAAAATAAGGAGTATTAAGACAAGGATTTCTAGTATCTTTATTTATGGAAATAAGTCATATTCTTATGCAAGAGAATATACATGCTTGAAGGTTAAGTATCACAAGAATAAAGAGTTAGTAAGAATCTTTTAAATAAGGAAATAAGTTACCAAGTATGGAAATAGAGATACAACAAGATTTTGGGCCAATTTTCTTTCCCCTCTTGCAAGATTTCGGCCAAGGCCTTATTCAGCCCCAAACCCTACTTTTCCAACTCTATAAATATGTATTGATCAAGTTCCTATGACCCCTAGACACCCAAAAATCGGCAGCCAACTCTAGCACCAAATTTCGGACAACAAATAAAGCTATAGGACCAGTTTTTCCAGCAGCTTGTAGAGGTAGAAAGAGAGCAAGTCTCGGCAGTTTTGAGTGAGGAAAGGAGTAGGATTCGAGCACAAAGATTAGTCAAGACAACGTACAACACTTCTCTATTTTTCAAGTCAAGAAAAGGTGGGGGTTTAAACGGTGAAAAGTGGTAACTATAGTTCGACTTTTAAATATTTAGTTTGATGCAATTATGTGTTTATGTGCTAATATGAATGGATGGTCAGCTCTACCATCAATCTATGAATGGACAATCAGCTATATTGTCAAATGAATGTTAAGGATGATCAGCTATATCATCAATGAATGGATACGAAAGTCGTATCATATGTTAAGAAAGAAGGGTATGTTTACATGTTATTGTGTCCTTTATATTTAGACTTCGAACTAAACTATCCCCACGGAGTGATTATTTTATAATTGCTCACCCCTTCACCGAATTATATTTTCAGATTTTCAAGAGTAAGGTGACGAGATTGGCGATGCAGAGGAAGGTAGATGTGATGCGAGAAAGAAGAAGTTATTGGATTGAAGTTTAATTAAATAAATCCAAGTAGGCTTTTATTTAAGTTGCAAGTATTTTTAATATGTTTTCGGTACTTTATGTTTGCCACAAGACTAGACGTTTGCATGTTTTAATTCGATGAGTGCATGGACACGTAGATGATTGATTTAGGATATGCTATGGTTTGATGAATTATGAGATTTTTATTATGGATTTATATGAGGAATTATTATTTGATTATGTGTTAATTAGCATGATTATTAGGAGTTAAGTTGATGAATTTGTTTAATAATATGGCAGCTGATGATTCGAATTTTATACGCATGATTAAGTGATTAATTTATGTGTTTAATTGTTCTTAAGAAAATTAGTTATTGTCCTTAGTTTGCATGATCAATAAGTTAAGTTTTATAACTCCAAAAATTATGAAATTTTACCAGAATGTTTGCCATGATTTATAATGTATGTTGACAAATTTTCAGGAGTTTTTACTTAGTGATAGTCGAGGTTTCCAGTTCTAGTCCTTTATGTGTGTCTAGTCCTCAAAATTCTTGTTTTCAAATTACCGAATTTATGCCCAGCTTATTTTCAAAATTTTGGCAGTTTATTAGTCATAAAATATTAAGTATTTTGATCATAAAAATCAGGAGCAAAATCGTTTTAAAGTTTCAGCTCAAAATTAGTCCTTTATCTTTGTTTTACGAGCTTTTCAAGTGTTTTAAAGATGAATTTGCGTGGCAAGTCTTTACAATATGTTTAATATGATTTATTTGAGTATTTAGAGGCCTTAGATTATTTAGCAAGATAATAGTATTAAAGAAAATGGATTTGGTATTAGTTAGTGGACTGTTCTTATACACAACCAGTTTTGATGAGTACACCCAGGCTATTTTCGTGAGATTTATGTCCTAGCTGCTGTACATGATTTGTTTAAGTATTATTGCATGATTTGATCAATGTCTTGGTTGATGTATGAAGTTGGAATGATTTGATCTCTTATGATGATTTTATTAAAACATGTTGGATACAATTGAGATGATATTATTTATGTTCTTCATGGACGTATTGAATGAGTTATTTATTGTGAATGTTTGATTTATTTGCCTTTAAATAAAAAGGGGTTTTTCAAAGAAAAGAATTTTACTTAGTAGAAAATGGGTGCACGTTCTAAAGAATGTTTCTATTAAATAATTAATTAAAAGTGAGACTTCCGCTGATTTGTAAATGTATAGAAATTTTAGGGCGTGACAGTGTGGTATCAGAGCAGGTTTACGTTCTTGTAGACTTGTAAAAAATAAAATATTTTTATGTGCTTTACGTGATTGTATGCAAAGTTTTTATGGAATAAATTCGTGAAAAGTTTAATAAAAGAGAAAGCTCCATCCATCACCACCGCCGCAGCCATCTCCGAGACCTAAAGCAAGTAAGTTTTCGAAAGCTCAAGTATGATGTTTCAAGTGAATGATTTATTCAAGGAATGGTTTATGATTTATGGCATGACGAGGTCATGCAAGATTTATGAAAAGATATGAAGGACCACTCTTTGGTCAAAATGTTTTAAGAGAAAATTCTTTTCAAGGTTTTTCGAAAAGAAAGAGGTTTTTAGAAAAAAATGTTTTATGAAATGTTGTGCTTGTACGATGGCTTAGGAAGTTTATGATCAAGATTTTTGATGAGTATAAATGTCTAGTAAGGATGTTTAGAAGCGTTTAAGTACGATAAATGTAGGAGCGTTTTTAATGTTTTAAGATCGGCTAAGCAATTTCTTTGTATTACGGGGTCTTTCGTTTTAGATGCCTCCGAGACGTGACCCTAATGATTCTGATGGACACGCGGATAGAAGGGGTCGCCCTCAAGCTAACCCCGTGGTCCATAACGTAGCACCTATACTTAGCACTACCGCGCAAGTAGTTGAACAATTTAGGAGGTACAAACCTGCTACCTTTAACGGGCGGGATGGACCGGACGCTGTTGAGGAGTGGTTTCGTTCCATGGAGAGGATTTTTCAGCTGATTGAGTGCACCGATGCACAACAAATTGCTTGCGTGGCATTCCAACTTGTTGAGGATGCTGACCATTGGTGGGAAAGCCATTGGAGGATTCGCCCGGTTGAGGAGAGACGCGCCTTAACTTGGGATCGTTTCAAGGGGATCATGATGGAAAGGTACTACCCTCAATCCTACAAGGATAGGAAGGAGCGTGAATTCCTAGACTTGCGACAAGGAGGCATGACAGTTGCGGAGTACGAATTGAAGTTCAGCCAACTTGCACGTTTTGCTCAACACCTCGTCGACACCGAGCAAAAACGCGTCCTTCATTTCGTCAAAGGGCTTAGGACCGAAATCCAGCACGTTCTACTAGCTTTAGGCAACCTAACTTTTGCCGAAGCACTTGAGAGGGCCGAACAGATGGCAGCTTGTTTGAAGGAGGATGCAGATAGGAGGTCACGTGATAATAAGAGGAAATGGGACCAATCCGGCGGAGCAAGGAAGTTTGTTAATCGTGGGCAAGGAGCGACTCAAGGATTTAAGCCCAAGCAAGGGAATCAAGTGGCAAGCGCGACTTGTTCTAAGTGTGGGAAGAATCACGTAGGTGAGTGCCTCGTTGGGTAGGATATTTGTTTTCGTTGCCGTAAGCCGGGGCACAAGGCGCATGAGTGTCCACTACCACCTAGGGCACGAGTGTTTTCACTTACGGGAGAGTCAAGTGAGGATCAATCTCATTCGGAGACGTTGCAAGGTATGCTAACTTTGAATTCTATACCAATAATTGCTTTGTTCGATACCGGAGCTACGCATTCTTTTATCTCGCTTCGTTGTTGTAACAAGATTGGTTGTGAGTTAGACGATAGTTTTAGTCCTTTAGAAGTTAGTATTCCTTCGGGAAAGGCTGTTTTTACGAGTAAAGTTGTGTCGAGTGCGAAACTTGAAATTTGTGGGAGGAGTCTTAAGGGAGAGTTGCACGTTATCGAGATGGGACAATTCGATGTCATTCTTGGCATGGATTGGCTAACTAAGTATCACGCCACTATCGATTGCAAGAAGAGGAAGTGACGCTCAAGTTGCCAAGTGGAGAGGAGTTGACGTACTTTGGTTCCCGACCGAGTACACATAATTTGATCGTCACCGCAATGCAAGCCATTAAATTACTCCAAGAGGAAGGATGTGAAGGATACCTTATCCATGTTATGGGCACGAACGTGAAGAAGGTGAACATAGAAGATGTTGCTGTTGTTAACGAGTTCGTTGACGTTTTCCCCGAGGAGTTACCCGGAATTCCACCCGACCGACAAGTGGAATTTATGATCGATCTAGTGCCTGGAGCTGCCCCAATTTCGAAAGCACCCTATAGAATGGCGCCGAAGGAGCTCGAGGAGTTGAAGATGCAATTGCAAGACTTGTTGGATAAGAAATTCATCCAACCAAGTGTTTCACCATGGGGAGGGCCAGTTTTATTCGTCAAGAAGAAGGACGGATCATGGAGGATGTGCATCGATTATCGAGAGCTTAATCGGCTCACGATAAAGAACAAGTACCCGTTGCCTAGAATGGAAGACTTGTTCGATCAACTAAGAGGAGCGAGTGTGTTCTCAAAGGTTGACTTGAGATCGGGCTATCATCAATTGAAGATCAAGGAAGGAGATAGAGCGAAGACCGCTTTTCGCACACGCTATGGGCATTACGAGTTCGTAGTGATGCCGTTCGGTTTGAGCAACGCACCAGCTGTCTTCATGGACTTGATGAACCGTGTCTTTCACCCTTTCTTAGATCGGTTCGTCATAGTGTTCATTGATGACATTCTAATCTATTCGCGAAGTAAGGAGCAACATGAAGAGCACTTAAGGACGGTTCTAGAGGTTTTGCGCCAAGAAAGATTGTTTGCAAAGTTTACCAAATGCGAGTTTTGGTTAGACCGAGTGAACTTTTTAGGCCATGTGATCACGGCCCAAGGAGTTGAAGTAGACTCATCCAAGGTTGCAGCCGTGAGTGAGTGGAAGGCTCCAACTAATGTGAACGAGGTACGTAGCTTTCTCGGTTTGGCGGGTTACTATAGGCGTTTTATCGAAGGCTTTGCAAAGATAGCCTCACCGATGACCAAGTTAACACGCAAAGGAGAGAAGTTCGTGTGGTCCAAGGTATGCGAGAAGAGTTTTCAAGAGTTGAAGGACAAGTTAGTTTTGGCCCCTGTCCTTATTATTCCCAATCCTATCGAAAGTTTTGTGATCTTTAGCGACACGTCAAAGCAAGGACTAGGTTGTGTTTTGATGCAAAATGGGAAGGTCGTGGCATACGCATCAAGGCAATTGAAGGTGCACGAGATGAACTATCCTACGCATGATCTTGAATTAGCAGCTGTTGTTCATGCATTAAAGATATGGAGACATTATCTTTATGGTACTAAGTACGAGATTTTCACCGATCATAAGAGCCTCAAGTATATTTTCACGCAAAAGGAGTTGAACATGAGGCAAAGGCGTTGGCTAGAGTTAGTCAAAGACTACGATTGCACGATCAACTATCATCCGGGCAAGGCGAACGTGGTCGCGGATGCACTTAGCCGAAAGGGAGGCGTGTTCAATTCTTTGACGAGCCAAGACGAATTAGTGAAGGAGTTCGAGCGCTTGAAGTTAGAAGTGGTCGAGTCAACCAAGGAGATGGAGTCCATACTTTCAGCACTTGTCGTGCAAGGCACGATTCGGACGAGGATCCGAGAGGCCCAAGACTTGGACCCCTTTTTCGGCAAAATGAAAAAAAGGATCGAAACCAAAGCTGTTAAGGGCTTTACAATCGGCAATGATGGAGCACTTACGTACGAGGGAAGGTTGTGTGTTCCAAACGATGAAGACTTGAAGAAGGAAATCATGGAAGAAGCTCATGGTACACCTTATACGGTTCATCCTGGTGGAACCAAGATGTATAGGGACTTAAAGACTATATTTTGGTGGAAGAACATGAAGGGAGACATTGCCAATTTCGTAGAGAAGTGTTTAACTTGTCAACAAGTTAAGGCGGAACATCAAAGGCCATCCGGATTGTTGAAGCCGTTAGAGATACCTCAATGGAAGTGGGAGCACATTTCCATGGACTTTGTGATGGGATTACCCCGTTTGATTAAAGGGAATCAAGCAATATGGGTTGTTGTGGATCGACTAACAAAGTCTGCTCATTTTCTACCTATGAAGATGACGTGGAGTATGGATAAACTTGCTCAAGTTTATATCCAAGAAGTTGTGAGATTGCATGGAGTCCCAGTTTCAATCGTTTCGGATAGAGATGCACGTTTTACGTCGCATTTTTGGAGGAGCCTACAATCGGCCATGGGCACTAAGTTAAATCTTAGTACGGTGTATCACCCACAAACGGACGGTCAATCCGAGAGGACGATTCAAACACTTGAAGACATGTTACGGGCATGTGTCCTAGATTTTGAAGGTAATTGGGAGACGTACTTACCTTTAGTGGAGTTTGCTTACAATAATAGTTATCAAGCAACGATTGGCAAGGCACCGTACGAAGCTTTGTATGGACGACGTTGTAGATCTCCGTTGTATTGGGATGAAGTTGGCGAACGACGTGTGCTAGGGCCCGATATAGTGGAAAGGACGGTCAAGGTGATTGAAAAGATCCGAGAGCGGATACGGGCTGCCCAAGATCGTCAAAAGTCTTATGCCGACAAGCGAAGGAAGCCCCTACATTTCGAGAAGGGCGACGACGTATTCTTGAAAGTTTCACCAACTAAAGGAGTTGTTCGTTTTGGACGAAAAGGGAATTTACAACCACGTTTTATAGGACCTTTTGAAATCCTAGAGAAGGTTGGGAGTTTAGCTTATCGCTTAGCTTTGCCCCCTAACCTTGCAGCTGTTCACAATGTGTTTCACGTTTCGATGTTGAGGAAATACGTACGTGATCCTCGTCTTTGGAAGTAGATAAGAAATTAGCCTACGAAGAAGTACCCGTTGAAGTGTTGGATAGAAAGACTCATCGTTTGAGAAATCGAGAAGTTAACCTCATTAAAGTACGATGGAATCGCCATGGTATTGAAGAAGCGACATGGGAAAAAGAAGAAGATTTAAAGGCTAAATACCCCGAGCTTGTTTTGCAAGGTAAGTTAGTATTTTCGAGGACGAAAATTTTAAAGGTGGTGAGGTTGTAACACCCCGCATAGGCAGCAGCTTTTAGCCCTTTAATTATTTTTGTTTTAGGCGTGAGTTTGTG
>JAPKLY010000998.1:0-11190 GCA_026898435.1 Prunella vulgaris
TGCATTAATGAACATTTTACAATACTTTTAGGGACTATTTGGTAGGGTGAAAAGGAATTTTTTTTTTGAAAGTGGCTGCAAAACTATTTAGTGTTTCTTCACAACTCGCCGCACCCACTCAGGAACGTCATCTCCTACCCAATCCAGAGGTGCAGGAGAATCCACCATAAACTTGGCAATCTCATGTGCCGCCGTATTTTCCTTCCGAAGGGCATGAAAAGTAGCCCACACTAGGCCCCCTCGTCTGATTCTTTGAATGTTATCTAAAATAAAACCTTCTAGTGTCCAGATTCTCTTCTCAGTATTAAGTAGTTGCACCACTGTTAACGAGTCTGAGAATAGAGCAAAATTATGCAGGTTGCTCTCCTTGCCCTTACTATCCCCCTCTCGACTGCTTTCAACTCAGCCCCTAACACTGTGATTAAGAATTGTATCTGTTTGCCACCTGCCCGTATTATGTTGCCATTGTAGTCCATAATGACATATCCTATTGCTGTAGAGGCTTCATCCTCCCGGAAGCTCGCATCGACCATGACACTCACTCTAGGTCCTCTGGAAAAATATATTTCTTGTTGATCATTGTCTATGCTCGTTTCCTTGCGTAAGTGAGCACAAATGATTGCCTTATGATATTCTTTAAGGTACTCTCTAACCCCTTCCACCTTTCTTCACTGGATAGTCCTTTTCATCTGCCAACTATCTCCACTTTCATGTTTTAGTTGGCATCTTTGTTTCCATATACCCCAGGCTATCATAATGCATTCTTCATTAGAGATCTCCTTCTCGCTGTGGAAAACTGCTTCTATAAACAGTCTTGTCTCTATTTGCCAAAATTCTTTGAAAACCCCCACATGTTAAAATGTTTCCAGACCGCTTTTACTCCGGGACAATAAAAGATGGCGTGGGTTGTGGACACAAAATGATAACCACAAAGGAAGCAATTGGATTGGGTAGGCACATGATGCAAATATAGGTTACCTTCTGTCGCGATCAGATCTTGCACTAACTTCCACAGAAAAACTTTGATCTTTGGTGGAACCTTCATCATCTAAACCATCTTCCACCATTTTTTCTCATTTTCATCATTTGATGCTTGTTCACGATTACTTTGGAAGCCTCGAGTCTCTAAATAGGATCTATAACCTGCCTTCACCAAGTACTTGCCCTCAGTATCACCGTTCCAGTATCTTGAATCGCATCGTTCGAGGTCCAGCAGTGGCGTTCTGTAAATTGTCTCTTGTTCAAACGGCAAGAACACCTGTTGGATCATATCCATTTTCCAAGTGGCATCGTGCCTGATAAATCTAGACAAATCCGATCCTGCTACAATCCTCGAGAGCACTCGTCCTTTGTATAATCCTGCCACCCATGCATCCTTAATGAGAGATATTGTTCGACCGTCCCCTACCCTCCACCTCAGACCATAGTCCAAAATCTCTTTGCCCCACATCAGGGATCTCCATACAAAAGAAGGGTTGCTTCCTATCCCTACCTCCATTATGTCACAATGCTTAAAGTATCTGGCCTTCAGCAGTCGCGCTACCAGATTTTGTGGCTCTGAGATAATTCTCCAAATCTGTTTCGCCAATAATGCTTTGTTGAAACCCACAATATCACGAAACTCCATCCATCCTTCTTGTTTTGTTTTGGACAAATATTTCCAACTCCTCCAAGTTACATGTCGATTTCCTATTGTTCCCCCCCACCAAAATCTCGACATTATGCTCTCAATTTGGTGGCACACTGAAGATGGTATTCTAAAGATCGGCATAGCATACGTTGGTATTGCTTGCAGAACTGCCTTAATGAGGATCTCCCTCCCGCCTTCTGAAAAATCACAATTCTTCCACCCCTCCACTTTTGCAGTCATTCTGTCTACCAGGTAAGAAAATTGCACCCTTTTATTCATCTTGGAATAGGCAGGTAATCCGAGGTGAATATCATGCCCAACTGTGGCTTTTAAGTTAAGAATGTTCTATATAGTCGACATGTTGAGCGTATTCGGGCTAAATGTGATTGAATACTTATCAAAGTTTATCTTCTGCCCCGAAACTTCTTCATAGGTCTTCAAGCTCTGGTGAACACAGTGTGTGTCTTCGTTGTGGCTCTAAAGAATAGTAGACTATCATTCGCAAAGAATAAATGCGATACCTCTAGAGCTCCTCTCGCTATGGTAACTCCATGTATTCTTCCCTTCTGTACTTCATTCCTCAAAATTGCCGACAATCCCTGCGCGCAGATAACAAATAAGAATGGTGAAAGTGGATCTCCTTGCATTAGTCCTCTGGACGAAACCACTTGTCCTACATCGATAGGGTTAATTCTGATTGAGTAGGTGACCGAAGACACGCATCTCATTAATAACATGACGATCCTATCAGGGATCCCGATCCTCTTCAAAATACTCTCCAAAAATTCCCAGCCTATCCTGTCATAAGCCTTCTCCATATCCAACTTTAAGGCTGCATATCGAGACTTACTTTTGTTCTACATTAGCCAATGTAGACATTCGAAGCTAATCAAGATGTTATCACGAATAGCCCTGTCCTTTACAAAGGCCGATTGTTCTGGTCCGATAATATGAGGTAGAATTTTCTTTAGCCTATTTGCAATGGTTTTTGAAAGAATTATGTATGTAACGTTACACAGGCTAATGGGTCTGAAGTCCCTTACCGAGGATAGATTTTTCTTTTTTGGAATGAGGACAATCCTAGTTGCATTCCATTGAGTAAAGTCGGCCCCCTGATTCTGGACTTGCAGGATTTGTGTCGTAATTGTATCCCCTATGTACCCCCACATCTGTTGGAAGAAACCTGGGTTGAAACCATCAGGGCCCGGGGCCTTTGAGGGATTCCTTTCCATAACAGCGCTTATGACCTCAGCTTTCGTGAATGGTACCTCAAGTTGTGCGCACATATCTATATTAATCGAAGGTTCCAATAACTCCATCACCTGGTTTATTCTGTCATCATCCTGCTGTTGTGATGAGTAGAGCTTTTGAAAGTATTGTAGCACTATTTTCTCAATTCTGTCACGTGTGGTGTGCCACATCCCCCTGTCATCAAAGAGCCCCCTAATCGTGTTATTTCCTCTTCGCTGATTTGCTACCCTGTGGAAATACGAAGTGTTCTTATCCCCTGCCTGAAACCACTGGATACGCGATCTCTGACGCCAATGTATCACATCTTCAATGTCCAAAGTTTCAATTTGTTGTTGTATCTTTGCTAGTCGCGTATCATCCCCCCTGGCCCCCACAAGTTATCTTCCTCAAGTAGGCGGTCCAATTCTTCTTCCAACGATCGATGTTTTGACCTTGATTGCTTATAGTTCTGTTTGACCCACACCGTAAGTTGTGTTGCCAGTGAGCTTAGCTTTGTCTACAAATCATCTTTTTGTCGATTGTCTTCCCAGTCTTTCTTTACGAGGTGATGCACTTCTGGGTGAAGGAGCCTTTTATTTTCAAAAGTGAAGTAATTAGATTGTTCTCTCTTTGCATTACCTTCACCCTTTTTATGCATAGCAAAACTAACTGCTTTATGATCTGATCCGTAGAAACCCAGGTTGGTCACATGAGTGGTGCCCATGACTTCCCACCATTCAGGTGTTTCAAAGCATCTGTCCAAAACTTCTGTAATCGCATTCTGACCTCTTCTTCTGTTTGCCCAGGTGTACTTTGGACCCTTGGCCTCCAATTGTTGTATGTTCAATTCAACTAGGATTGCATTTAAGTCTGCTGTTAAAGTAGTTGCTCTTGGTACTCCCTCCTTCTTTTCATGAGTGAATCTGATCTCATTAAAATCCCCCCAGCAACCAAGCATTTGGCTCAGCAATTGTACTAGTGGCTATCCGCCTTAGTAAATTCCATGAGTAGTGTCGATTAGACTGTACCGGGTCTCCATAAAAGCTTGTGAACCTCCAACTTACGTCCCTATCTAAAATACAACAATCAATATGTAAACTGGAATATGAAAATAGAGTCACATTAATATTACTTTTCCAGAACAAAAGAAGGCCTTCGGCCTTACCCCTAGCGTCTACCCCAATCAAATTTTTAAAACCTAACATATTTTTCCAAGATTGGGCTCTATTAAACTTATTTTAGACTCGATAATAAACAAAAGAGAAGGACAATTTTCAGCAACAAGCTGTCGTAAAGACCGAATGGCACGTGGATTGCCCAAACCATGTGCATTCCACACAATACCCTTCATGCTTCATGGCAGGACTGGGCATCCTCAGCCTCCGCCTCACCACAATCTGCAATACGGATGCTCTTCCCCATCCCAGGACCTCCTTGCCTCTTCTTCTTCTTTTCCTTTCTTCCAATGGTGTTAATATCATCATCTTTAAGCAGCCTAGTTTTTCCCTCCTTTCTTTTGGAACAATCCATGGTTACAGGCCCTAATATGAACTTTAAAGTGCCCACACAGTCTGGTGTTGTTAATGAGTTATGTAAATTCAGGGTAGTGTCTACTCCTTGTTGTCCCTGGCTTTCAATCATCTGCTTCAACTCAGAGTAAGTCATCAACCCTTCTATAATGTTGTTTTCCAGAATCAGTCTTTGATGGTACTCATTCGTGTTCAACAGTGGGTTCTCGAGATCACTTACTCCCAATCTGTCTTTACTCCTACGCCCCTGGACCCCTGCTGTTACTAACTCATTGAAGTTAGTAACCCTCTCGGCATTCTGGTTGCTTGCGTCCTCTGCAACCTCACCAACTTGTTTGCCTGTCTGAACCAATATTTGTGTATTGGGTATTTGGGCCTCCTGCCACCGTGCTACCAATTCATATGGTGTTGGATGGGTCGCTGCCCCTCTACTCTCAGCCACGGTCCATATTGCCTCTGGGCATTGCCCCCACTTAAACCACCAACAACAGTAGAACATTCCTTTTCCACATGATCTAAGTGCCCACAGATATAACATAAATTCAATAATCTTTCATATCGGAAATAAATTACCTGTGGATCATTTTTCACTAGTATTACGGTTCCTCTGTTGAGCGGCTTTGTGATGTCCACCTTCACTCTAACACGAAGATATTTTCCTATTACAATCCCAATAGCCGGAGCATCAATATTGGTGACTTGACCCAAAGTATTACCAATTTTTATTCCCGCAGATTTTGTCATTGATTGAATTTGCAGATTATGGATTTGAATCCAAAAAGGCACCCACCTAAGCTCGATATCGGCTGCCCTTATATCTCCAGCAAACTCATCCATTACCATCAGGGAGCCATTAAAATTCCACGGCTGATTTTCCATAACTCTCATCATATCACGTCGGTCTTCAAACTGGATTCCATATTGAGTGTCGCCAATAGCATCTACCTTCATTGGGTTACACACCCGCCAGATCCGTTTGAGTGTGATTCCCAGGTTCGTTCTTGCTGATGGTTTTTTGCCCACAAAACTGGCTATTACAACAATATTGTTTGGAATCGTAAGCTTATTGCATCAAGAAGGATTTGGGCTTCCTCTGAATCTGAGAGAGTAAGTTTTTCGTGCAGCTCAGTGATCTTGTCGGCCATTGTGGAAGAGTGGGTTGTATGGGGGTTTTATGGAGGGTGGAAAAGTTGGGGCTTTTGTTGAGCGTTGAAGGTTGTTTCGAAAGTGACCGTAATCGGTCTGAATCAGGCTTCATATATAGTCAGATTTGAAAATGGTGTGGCCATAGAGGCAAGAAAATCTCACCCGTAGCGTGATGTCACCACGATCTCTAGGAAGGGGGAAATCTCAAACCCAAGTGGTTGAGTGAGAGGTGGCTTGCGTTGGAAAACTAGCCTATGCCATGATTACTCTAGAGTTTCCGGAGCAGTAGCTGCTTGGAGGTTATGCTACAATGGCGGTTTACATTCCAGACGAGAGAGAAAAAGCTAGAGAGAGGTAGGGTGAAAAAGACTCATATTATTGATTCTTATGTTGACCCAAAGTCATTTGGTAGACTATACAAAATTAATATTGACCTATTTTTTATACGGTCTACCCGGTAAAAAGAAGGGTCAAATTACATTCATTTTACTATTCACAATGGAATAATTTATCTCACATTTCCCCCTTACAATTTCTATATAACTTGAATAGTAACTTTTGTTCTTATATATCTACATATTACACCCTAACAAGTGAAATTACTTTTCTCTCTCTATATATTACACCTACCAAGTGAGATTACTTTTTAGTACTAATTTTATGTAACTTTTTTATTACACCCTACCAAATAACATAATATAAAATTTAAATGGGTCTATTACATATAAGTTTATTTATAATAGTGTAATTACAAATAGGAATACCAAAAACTTCATGTTACAAATAGGATCACAAAATGAACCCCATGCTACAAATATGATTAAAATGAGACCCTACCACACCCTATTTCCATTAAAACCGTCTGAAAACTCTATCTATACTCCTATTCCCTATATTTGTCAAAATAAAAACTCTTTCCCCACCCCATTTTTCAGATTAAAAAACCCCCACCCCCTACTCTCTCTCTCTCTCTCTGGCGGCGAGAATCCGCAGACGATACCCCACTCTCCCACCGGTCCCCGTTGCAACCCTCCCCCTCCTACCTCCCTCCATCACCCCACTCCCAACACATATGGCATTTTCAGACACAGATCCACCTCGGTGATGGCATTTTGAAACACAGATCAAAATGAGATTCGCCCCGACTGATGGCGTTTTCAAACACCTATGGTCGATTCCCAGTCAGCGACAATTCTCTCACTCCCCCTCCAATAATCGGCACCGATCCGTATTTCCAAATCGCCTCATTCCCCCTCCTCACGGCTGCTGCCAAATGCTCTGTCCACCATGCCCCATTTCAAGATCATCCGTCATGTCTCATTTCTAGATCATGAAGAGGGCTCGTCCACCATGCATCTGGAAACACAAATTTGCCCCATTTCTGATTTTTTCCACATATTTTTGTGGCTTATTTTTAATTTTCAGATTAGGATTTAGGGTTACAGATTTTTCCCCCTTTCTGATATTTTATTTATGGTTTCTAGATTAGGATTTAGGGTTACAAATTTTGCCCCATATTTTTTGTGGTTTTTTTTTTTACTTTTTTTTTTTTACAGATTCTGCCCCCTCTTTTTTGTAGTTTCGTGATTACTGTAATTGACACAATCATTGTAGACAAGATTTATATAGAAATTTAATTGTAATTTTGGCAGTCTTCAATTATGTAGTTTTTTTGTTTTTTATTCAATTTATTTCCTTTTATATGCAGAAATTTGATATTACATTCAAAAAAAGATAAGTGGTATGTTTTCAGAAATTGAAAAGTGCATATATCATAGAAAATTATATATACGCAAAATTATACAATTGCATATATGCATAAAAATATTGCATTGAATGCATCAAGATCATGAAAAACATATGCAAAAAGAAATCAAGTATATGCATATAATCGAAAAATTGCATGATCTGTAAAATAAATAAATAAAAATTAAAATAAATTCAGAAAAAATAAATTTGTAAAAGATGTAAGATTAATAATAAATAAAATTAAAAATAAATTATGATAAATAGTAAAATATTAAAAATATAGATATAGTATGCAGTGGTCTGGGGACAAATTCAAAAAACTGAAAGAGAAAAAAACACTACAAAAAAAGGGATAGTTAAAGAGGGATATTAGAGAGGGGTATCTTACACTCGTTAATAACAAGGGAAATAACGAGGGCAATAAGTAACAAGCTTTTTAATGAGGGAAAATAAAACCCTCGGTAATACCGAGGGATTTAACGACGGAAAACAATACCCTCTTGAAATAGCAAGGGAGTTAACGAGGGGATTAAACCCCCACTAAATGATGAGGGAAGTGCCCTCGGTAATTTAAATTCGGTCAAAAAGGCGAGGGACCCGCCTTCCCTCTTTACTAGCGACGACCATTTACCTCAGCAACCGCATTGTGTCAGCGCCGCAGGACGAGGGCCCACTTTCCCTCGCCAAAACCCTCGCCTCCTCTCCGCACTTTAGCACGCGAACCATCCCCTCTCCTCCATTATTGTTTCGGTTCGTTGTGAAGCTCCACCGTCGTAGCTCCTCCTCCTCCTTACCGGACAAGGGCCGCTGCTCAAGGTATGGTCTTTAAATTTTATACTACATTATGAAAATTATTTTTATGTAAAGTATTTACATTTTAATCGGTTAATTTTTGCGTAATTTCCTATATAAATATATATACATATATACAATATATATACACGTATAAACTGTATTTTAAATAATATATATACTATAATATTGTTATTACACATATATAAATATTTTATATGATTATATATATTAATAATAATTAATATTAATTTTAATTAAAAAATTATAATGCACAAATATAAAATGAAATTTTGCTACAATTTATTGCAAGCTATATATATATATATATATACTGTTATTATAATATATATATATATATATATATGTGTGTAGAATATATATTATAATTAAAATTAATTCATGAATATTTATTTTTGTTAATTTATATTTTAATTAATTTGTGCAGGTACGTGGAAGGCGGGTCCGACGATCGATCGTTTCAATTCCATACACCATACGTCCATTATCAACATATGTATATATTTTTTTAAATTATTTAATTTAATTGAGTATATATAATTATACATACCTATATATTGTTCATTAAAAATTGATCGATGTTCGATCCATTATGCTTATTAATTTTATGAATGTATTGATCATGTGAATGTATGTATTTGTTTAGTTAAAATTAATTTATTTCTAATTTATTAATATAGTGTGTGTTTCTAGTTATATATACATATATAGATATGATGAATATTTAATTTGAATATATAGAATATATATATATATATATATATAATAATAATTATGTATAAAAGAAATATAATGAATTAACTGTCAAATATTATTTATAATTGTGAATCAGGTTTATATGGATTATTCAAGTCGTTTTCGTTGGACGTATGGTCCAAGAACAATTAATGGTATGATATGTCGTGAATTTCTTAGTGGGCTTGAATCATTTTTAGAGTTAACAATTATTCAACATCTACTTACTTCCATGATATGATTATGGACTTAACTTCTGGTCCAGTGGATGATGAGATCAATGATGAAGAACCCCCTAATGAGGATGCTGAACGATTTTATGAGATGCTTCGTGCAGCGGATCAAGATTTATATCCTTGTTGTGAATCGCACTCACAATTGTCATTCAATGAACGATTGTTGAACATCAAAACAGAAAATAGACTTAATGTCTTTGACAATCTGTTTCACATAGTGATGAATGTGGAAGGGAAAACAAAGGACACAAGTAAATCTCGAGATGAACTTAATGAGTATTGTCGTCGTCCCACATTGCAGAAATGTCCACGTACAGGAAAATACCCAAAAGCTATTTATGCTCAAGATAAGAGACAGAAAGATCTTGTGTGCAAATGGGTGGAAGAGTTAAGATTTCCTGATGACTACGTATCCGACCTCTCTCGATGAATAGACTGGACGAAGTTGAAGATGTTTGGGATGAAGAGTCATGATTGCCACGTGTTTATGCAGAGGCTACTCCCAATTACTTTTCGTGAAATTTTGCCTAGTAATGTGTGGAAAGTTATCACTGAAATTAGCTTGTTTTTTCAAGGAGCTAACATCTAGGATTATTACAGTGGAAAACATGACTCGATTGAATGATGATATTCCAGTCATATTATGCAAGTTGGAACGCATATTTCCACCGAGCTTCTTTAATTCTATGGAGTATCTACCCATTCACCTAGCATATGAAGCCAAAATTGCTGGTCCAGTGCAATACAGATGGATGTATCCATATGAGAGGTAGTATATATATAAATAAATATCTCAATTAATTATTTGACCTCTTTACATAAATATACTCATCTTTGAAAATCTAATTAGATATCTTCACAATTTGAAGCTCGGTGTTGGTAACAAGGCCCATGTTGAAGCTTCGATTGCAAATGCATATTTAACAAAAGAGGCGTCAATGTTTTGTTCCCATTATTTTGAGGATCATGTCATGAAGAGGCGACACAATGCACCTCGTAATTTCAATGGTCGTGGAGTACCCCAGACAGTGGAAGGTAACCTATCAGTATTCATATCTCCTGGCACGAAATTGGGAAAGAAGAACAAAAGATGGATTGTAGATAATGAAAAAAAAATTGCTCATACCTACGTGCTACTCAATTGCATTGAGGTGCAACCCTATGTTGAGTAAGTCACTATACTTATATTCTATAATACGTAGGACTCTCATATATATATATATAGTAAGTCACTATATATATATATATATATATATATATATTGATATTTATCCCACGTACGCGGCATATTTTTTGACCAACTGCAAATCATGCAACCGACTCTCATGAGAGCTGCACAAAATGATAGACTGGAAGAGGAATTTGCATCGTAGTTTGAACAACTTGTAAGTTATTTATATATATACACAAATGTAATTACTTAAGCAGTTTAAAAAAAACTAATAAAAATTTCATTAATTATAGGTGAAGATAAACTATATTCAAAATGAGTTTATACGGGATCTTTCTAGCGGTCCTCAGAGTTGTGTAATCACTTACCCTGGGTATTACGTGAATGGCTATAGATTTCACACATGAACTTATGATGCCTTTAAATCAACCATGAACAGTGGAGTTTGTATCAAGGGTACAAACTATGATTCAGATGAGAATGTTTCTATGGGATGCTTGATGAAGTTGTTGTATTGGAATATCCGGGACGTACTGAGAAAAAAATGGTTATGTTTAAATGTCAATGGTTTGATCCATCTGTTCCGGTTGGAACAATAATACATCCTCTATACAAACTTGTAGATGTTAATCCTAGAAGAAGATATGGTCGTTACGATCCATTCGTATTAGCAAGTCAGATAACTCAGGTGTACTATTGCAAGTACCCAGGGGCTGTGCGTAGTCAAGAATGGTGGACTGTTTGCAAAATAAAATCGCCCCCATTTTAAGAGGATGAGATAGTAACCCAGATAGATGAGGATCAAGTCGTATTAACTGATGTGAACTCTGCACTAGTTGGCATTGAGAATGAAGAAGAAGATGAAAAAGAAGAGGAGAAGGAGGAGGAGGAGGAGGAGGAGGAGGAAGAAGAAGAAGAAGAAGAAGAAGAAGAAGAAGAAGAAGAAGAAGA
>JAPKLY010000998.1:20618-51242 GCA_026898435.1 Prunella vulgaris
AAATATCTGCATCCTAAAATGATAGATAAAGTAAGGAAAAAATGGAGGTATTGCGGGGCGCATATTTTAGTTATAAGTGGGGTTGTTTCCAAATAAAAAAATGAAAAAAAAAATTTTGGACAAACAAAAAAGGAAAATATAAAATGAAAAATAATTTGGTGGACAGAGGGAGTAGCAATTGGGGTGCTTAAATTATCTATTTTCTGGAATTTTTTTTAAATACAATTCACGAAATTTGTGCACCAAATAGCTGAACATGAATTTTAAAAACTATAAAAAATGTATATTTTATAAATAAAAGATAAAAGAATAGTGCATAAAATTAATGGATATATATATATATTTATTGAAAATTCAATCCAAACACTATATAATTTATAAGCAAATTTATGATTCGTTTTTGCAGGGAAAACAACATAAATATTATTTATAAATATATATGATCTAAAAAAACGAGAATCATTTCACCAATTCTCCAGGTAGAGAACGTCTTTCTGATTCCAAGTTAATTCATACTATATTACTATGTATTGGAAATACCTTTCTCTCACTAATCCACACCGGTAACAATCTTAACCTCTCTGTCTTTTTTTCTCGAACATATCATTGAAGAATTGTACTATCTTTGTCCATAGATATTTGCACACTTTTTTTATTTGGTTGTTCTACATAAATTTGCACACTTTTAAAAAAGAACATCGATTTATATGTACAATCACGTCCCTATACACATATTTACCCATATTTCACTATTTTATTTGAAAAATAATTTTTTTTAAAAAAGCGTAAAATCTTAGGGTATAAGTTCTTGTGGGACGGAGAAAGTATTATAGACCACACCAAAATAAAGGAATAAATATCCCTTATATAATATAAGTATTCCACAATTTCCTGCCATTAGGCTATAAATTTCAACAACAGGAAAGAAATGTAAATCACATGAATGGAAGAGATCGGGAAAATGTTAAACAAATTAGAGTGATGAAAAGGAAAGAAAATTTTTGGACTTAGAGACAAAGCACGAAACAAAGAGCCAAAAGACCAACAAATAATCATTTGACCTAAGCATAAGCCTAACATATTTTTTCAATATATATTATCAAAGATATTTTAATCCGTCTAATTAATGCCAAATTTTATAACCTGTGGCACGCACCCCCTCAACAATTGATATGAAAAACTCCACTTCCCATGGGAAAGATTCCATCCATCAATTCCTTTAAAACAAAAAATCCATTTGTTTATACGCGTGCATTCACTCTCCCACGTTCGAATTTTCACCAACCAACTTCTCTTCATCCTTCTTTTGTCCCTTTTGTCAAATTATATTGTTTGCCATAAAAATTGGATTATGGGGTCTTTTCGTTTTATAATGTGCACTAATATGTCAAGATACACTTTAATGTTAATCAATTGTATTGTGAAACTAATTATATATCTGTATTTTGAGTTTAATTTTTTAATAGTATTAATTATTTTATTAAAATTTATTAGTTTAGTAGTAATATCGTTAATAAAAATAATTAAAATCATTATATGTTGTGCAGTAAACGTGATTTGTATAAGACTCATTCTTAAATATATATTCTTTTTTTGCATGCACAATATTATTTTCGCATCTAAAAGAAAAAGAAAACAATTCATACTCATAAATGTTAATAAATTATATTTTTTTAACCCTCTCACACTTAATATTAATTTTTAAGTATAAATACGTACTACTATACCGGAATTCCATGAAATCTCTCTCTCCATATATATACAATTTATACACACACATCTATAACAGATAGATATATAGTCTATATCTATAGACACGCAATATGCACCTCAGCCACACCATTAAATAAAGCTAAGCAACTGCTTTTGGTCATTTTAGATGAGATTTTAGTCATTTTTATGTTTGGTTCGTAAGATAAAAATATCTATCCGTAAAAAACATGCATGATTTTGACGGATAGATACTTTTATCTTACGAACCAAATGAGCCCTTATAGGCTCTGTAGCTTTTTTATGTTGCTAATAACTTGAATCTAATTCAATTTTAATTTGATTATTATATTTTATAATTTGGGCTTTTAATATGGGCTGTTCGTTTTCATAGTGCCCAGTAATTTAATTAATTATTACTCCCTCCGTCCCGGTATAAGTTGTTCGTTACTTTTGAAGATACATATTAAGATAAAAGTGAAAAATTATAAGTGATTTGATGAAAAAAGTGAAAAAGTATAAGTGATGTGATGGAGAAAAGTGAAAAAGTAATAGAAATAGCGTAAAAGATATTGAAAATAATAGTAAAGAAGTGAAAAATAATTTTAAAAAAAGATAAAAAAGTAAATGAACAACATATAGTGGGACAGACAAAAATGATAAAATAAGCAACTTATAGTGGAACGGAGGGAGTACATTTTATAATTTCTCTCTCTATTGATTGTCAAGGAAATTTTAGTTGGAATAAAATTATAATTCAACTTTATCAATAAAGGATTTGAAAAATATTTTATTAGCATTTGAACTTTTAAGTAATTTGAGATTGAACTTATTAATTATTGATTTAAACTTTTTTTTTTACACTTATAAATATTGTTGTGGAATTTAATAAATTTGAACTTACAATTATTTGATTTAAACTTTTACTTATTTTTTTACACTTATAAATATTGCTGTGAAAATTTAATATAATTCATTTTCTACTTATATTGCTGAGAAATAAAAATTATTGATTTAAAATTATTATTGAACTTTGATAACTAATGGATTTAAACTATATTTATGGGCATTTGAACTTTAAGTTCATATTTAGCTTTATTTTTAACAATAAAAAAAATTGGAAACAAAATTATACTTGAGGAAACTGGAAACAATAACAAAAATTGGATACAAATTTATTGAACTTTGACAGTTAATTGATTTGAAATATAATTATCAAAATTGAACTTTTTTTTTGAATTTATGAATATTCTGTTAATTTGATTTTTTTTTATTTTACACTTAAAAAAAAAATTTCTGAGAAAAAAGTAATGGTATGTATATATTAAATATAATTAAAGGTGAATTTGACTTTCTATTTGATTAAATAAATATTACTAATTAAAGGTGAATTTAACTATCTTTAAAGAATAGGTTGTATAAATTAATATTTCCCCCGTCCCAACTCTTTTTTCCACATTTTCTATTTTGGGATGTCCCAACTCTTTTTTTCCACCTTAAAAAGGAAATAATTTACACTCACAAAAGTCAATAAAGTACACTGTTGATAAAAGGAGTTAAGACCAACGATTGAAGAACAATTAAGTTGACAAGTTCACGTTGCTCGCCAGGCTGCTCGCCGTCTTGCTCGCCAACCCTGGAGGTGACGAGGCAACAAGCCCACGTGGCCAAGTTCGAGTTGCTCGCTAGGCTGCTTGCCAGCTTGCTCGCCCATACCCTGGGTGACGAAGCAATAAGCCCACGTGACCAAGTCCAAGTTGCTCGCCAGGCTGCTCGCCAGATTGCTCACCTAAGCTATGAGGAAGCAAGACAACAGACATATACGCGAGGAAACAAGCTATGAAGCCAAACCCAAGCTGCTCGCCTTGTTGCTCGCCACTCTGCTCGCTAGCCTACTCGCCCGACTCGGGGTGGCGAGGCACCAAGCCATGAGACCATGCCTAGTGTGCTCGCCCCACTGCTCGCCCCACTGCTCGCCAAGATGATCGCCGGCCTGCTCGCCTTTCGCTCCCAGAAATAAAGACACAAAAATGTCCAAGAGCTTACAAGGAGTGCATAAGTGTTGGTTAGGTTAAGGTGAGTGGGGCAAGTGGATGAGGTGGTGACAAGTGGAGGACACTTGTCACCATAAGAAGCCACATAGCTTAGAATGATGCCACCTCACCCTTAAGAGGGTATAAATACTTGTAAATACTTCATTTGTAAGGATCTGAATTTCCAAATACAAGAAACACCTTTGCAATATTTCTCTCACTAAATTCTCTCTAAAATTCATAATATAACAACTATATTATTATCTTAGATTATTGATTGAGTAATTCCATAAGACTATTAGCCACATAAACCTTTGATTACAAGAATTGCTCAACAATTTGGCACTAGAAGGAGGGTCCAAACCTCGGTCAATAGAAGAATTTAGAATTACTTCTTTATTTTCTCAAGAATAATACTCCAGTTTGGTAGGTTGTGTGAAGAACGATTGGAATATCTTCAACTGTAAGTATTTTCGAGAAAAATCGTTATCCTCGAGAATACGAACTAGAAAAGAATTCCCTTAAGGATTTATTTCCACAACACAAATTCTACCAAAAATAACGAGACAAATGTACGAAGTTTCTCACGACGAATCCCAAACCACATCGACAAGTCGAAGGTGGAAGGGAAAGAAATCCCCAGGACGTCATCAAGCCGGACAAACCCGAGTCCCAGCATTACCAGCAGCCCCGGTGAGACCCCAGATCGAGACTAATTTGGAGTCGGTAGTAAAGACCCCGAAAGACATCGAAAGGACAATGGTCATGTTGCAACAGATGCAAAGGCAACAAGTGGTGGTGGCTCGTTAACCCATGATCCAAGCAGCCCCGACAGAGATGAGGCATGAGATGAGGACGAGTTACCATGCACAGGAGGAAGAAGCAAGTAGTGGAGGTCGCCCGAAGTGAGGGACTGTCGGGGGCAGGACGTCAATATGAGGTGCACCCGGAACGGCCTCGAGGAGGGGGATCATCTCGTGGGTCATCGATCGTGGAGATAGAAAAACTGAAAAAAGCAGTAGAGGACTTGCGGGAACAAGTGACCAACAAAGAGAAGGTTGAAACATACACTTCCCTCCCAATCTCACCACTATCCACAACCATCCTCACGGCACCGATACAGAAGAAGATACAATTTCCATCACTGGTACTGTACGAGGGTGAGTCCGACCCCAAGGTTCACATATCCAAATATGCCGACTACATGATCTCCATGGGGGCATCAGACGCGACTTAGTGCAGAAACTTCCCCTTGACCTTGGGAGACTGTGCCCATAGGTGGTTCTCGGCGTTGGCACCCGGGTCCATCCAATCATTTGGCCAGTTGACTAGAGAGTTCCTGTCCCATTTCTCGGGGTTCGGGACATACCTGACACAAAAACATCGACTGGCCAACATCTCACAAGGGGCAGAGGAATCTGATCAACAATACCTTGAACGCTTTGACAAGATCCTTCTAGAAGGTGAGTCAGTTAGCGAGGACACCAAGATTGTTGCGGTTATGGCGGGATTGCGTAAAGGAACGAACTTGTGGAAAGAAATGCATTTATCATGTCCTAGTACATACGCCGAATTCTGCCATAAAGCTGGGGTGTATGTGGCAATGCAAGAAGCTATGGCAAAATAATTGGGCACAGAAGCTGACGAGAAGAAAAGTGGTAAGAAGCCCGGAGAAAGTGGTTACAAGGCTTCCAAGAATTTGAAATCATTCGGAGACACGACAGAATACAAGAAAAAGCTTAACCAAGTGTTAACCACCACGATTGATCATGTATTCACTGCCGTGACGGACCAAGACATGTTAGCCGCACCCAGGAGAATTGGACAAGATAGAAGCAAGTTAAACCCAAACAAATTATGTGCTTATCATCAGAGTATTGGACACTTCACCAGTGAGTGCCATGACCTCTTGAAACAATTGTGGAAGTTTTATGAAGACGGGAAGCTTGCGGAGTTTGTAAAGAAAGCACCGGGAAAAAGACAACGATAACCGAGGCAAGAGGATTCAGATGGGGATGATATTGATGAGGCGGAAAGAGCACCAAATAGGCAAGTACGAAGAGGACCTCCAGCAATACCAACACATCAAGAGCCAAAACGTGAGATCCTTGTACTTGAGGAGATTGGCTCAGCCGGAGGAATGGTTGACGGCCGCTCGGCATCGAAAAGACAAAGGAAGGCGGAAATACGAGCGGTCAACCAGGTACAAGAAATAGGGTCCGGGTCAAAGGTGTCGGTGAAACCTACTATGGATTTGGTGTTTACACAAGCAGACCTTGAAGGAATCCTGACACCACACAATGACTCTCTTGTTATCAGTGCAAACATCATGAACACGAGAGTGCACCGGCTGCTAGTGGATAAGGGAGCATATAAAAACATCCTCTTCAAGAAGACACTAGATCAGCTAGGAGATTACGAGTCTTATATAGAAGACTGTAATCATAAAATAGTGGGATTCGGAGAAGCTGTGACCGTCCCACTAGGTGTAATCCGCTTGTCAGTAGAACTTGTAGTGCTTGAGGACCCGGAAAGGAGGATGACTAGGTTGTTGATTTCTAGTCGTAGATCAACCATCCACCTATAACGGGTTCCTCGGTCGCCCCTTCATTTCTGAATTCAAGGCTGCATGTTCTACTTACTATTATTGCATCAAATTTCCAACCTTAAAAGGTGCAGGTACAGTCAAAGGGGACCAAAAGAAGGCAAGGGAATGTTTACTAACCTTGAAGAAGCCGGTTACTCAGGTGTTAGTTTATGAAGATGCAGCACCACAACATTCACCGGATGAGCCCAACATACTAGATGCTATCTCCATCGACACTGAAATGATGGAAGTTGATCAAACGACGGAGGAGATGGAGGTAGATGATACACCCCTACAAGGTCAACAGACCGGGGGGCAAGCGGAAGATCACACGGAAGTTCAGGATGATGTACCAGCGACCACTGACGAGACAAGTGATGATGTGGAATTAGCACCTATGCCAGAAGACATTGAGCCCCGGTTGGGTTACGAGCCAGTCACGATGGAGATGGACATGCATCTAGAAGGACCCATCGAAGACCCACGGTGGAAAGGCAAGAAGCGACGTGCCACTCCGGTTGAAGAACTTAGGTCCATACAGGTAGATCCCAATAAAAAGGACTTGGAACTTTTTATTGGAGCGGAGTTGGAAGAACCTTACAGGAGTTGAATGGAGGAATTCCTACGTGCTAACCTCGATGTGTTCGCATGGTCGTATGAAGACATGACAGGCATACCGGTAGAGTATGCGTGTCATCGTTTAAACATCGACCCTACAAAGAAGCTCGTCCGTCAAAAGAGAAGAAAATACGGACCTGACAAGTATGAAGCATTAACTGGCGAAGTGAAGAAGCTGCTAGACAATAAGCTCATAAAAGAAGCCTTATGTCCACAATGGGTGGCGAACCCTGTCCTAGTCAAAAAGCCAAACGGAACGTGGAGGCTTTGTATCGACTTCACGGACCTCAATGCTGCATGTCCCAAGGATAACTTCCCCTTACCTCATATTGACCAGTTGGTGGACAGTACGGCGGGACACAATATAATCAAGATTGCATCACTAGATTGCAATGCATCCCGATGATCAAGAGCACACAGCCTTTTACACAAACAAAAACTTGTTTTGTTGGAAAAGAATGCCCTTTGGGTTAATCAATGCAGATGCTACATACCAGAGGTTAGTCAACAAGATGTTCGACCAACATATTGGTGACACGATGGAGGTCTATATCGATGACATTGTGGTAAAGAGCCTTAGAAAGGAAAACCATTTGGAGCACCTCAAACAAGCATTCGATATCATGAGGACATACAACATGAAGCTAAATCCAAAGAAAAGTAGCTTTGGGGTGCAATCCGGAAAATTTCTGGGACATCTTGTGAGTCAACGGGGGATAGAAGTTAATCCCACACAAGTCAAGTGCATCCTGGAGATGGGACCACCAAAAGATGTGCCAGCTGTTCAAAGACTCACGGGATGTCTTGCGGCGTTGAACAGATTTATATCCAGATCGGGGGACAAGAATAGGGCATTCTTTGAGTCCATCAAAGGTAAAGGCATATGTAAAAGAACCGGGAAGAGTAACTATGTCTGGACTGATGCAAGTCAAAGGGCGTTTGAAGATATAAAAAGCTATCTCAGCAACCCCCAGATCATGTCGAAACCCATCCCAGGAAAAAAGTTATATTTGTACCTGGCAGCATCGGAGGTGGCCATAAGCTCAGCCTTAGTACGTGCGGAGGGCAAGACACACTTGTCGATATACTATGTTAGCCAAGTGTTACACGAGGCGGAGCTGCGGTATTCCTCGATGGAGAAGTTGGCATACACATTGGTGATGAGCGTACAGAAACTCCGGCCCTACTTCTTTGACCACCAAGTGGAAGTCTTAACGACGTTCCCCTTGAGACAAATCTTACACAGACCTGACACTGCCGGACGATTACTAAAGTGGTCACTAGAGGTCAGCCAGTATGGTATAACCTACGCTCCCCGAACAGCGATCAAAGGGCAGGCTCTAGCAGACTTCATAGTAGAGCTAACCTACCCTCAAGATCCGACGAGGGGACGTATATATCCATGGCACCTCTACGTAGATGGCTCAGCAACAAGTTCCGCGACTGGTGTGGGTGTTGTCTTAGTGAGTCCCGACAAACAAGTATTCACCTCAGCAATAAGGTTCGACTTCCTAGCAACTAACAACGAAGCCGAATACGAAGCACTTATTGCGGGATTGAGACTATCGTTAGCTGTGGGGGCAACCAGACTTCAAATTTTTGGGGATTCACAGCTAATAGTATCTCAAGTCTGAGGTGAATACGAGGCAAAGGATCGACAGATGATCATCTATCAAAGGATCGTAGCACATCTGATATCCAAGTTCGAACAAGTGTATATTGAGCAAATTCCCCGGCTGAAGAATACACAAGCAGAGGCGCTAGCTCGATTGGCTACAAGCGCCGGAGAAGCAAGTATCTCGGAGGTGGTGATCACAAAACTGACTAATCCTTCAACATTTGATTACGTTAATCAAGTGTTGAAGAGGGAGCAACAAATTATGAACAACCAACAGTTGTCTACCGACGATTGGCGCACGCCTATTAGCAAATACTTGTCCAATAGAGAACAGCCGGAGGATCCGTGGGAAGCACGGTGAGTCGTGAAACAAGCTTCCAGATACACGATGGTCGAAGGACATTTATATAAAAGAGGAATCTCATTGCCATTACTCAGATGTCTCTCTCCGGAAGAAGGACAAAAGGTGTTGAAAGAAATTCATGAAGGAATATGTGGAGGCCACGCCGGGGGGCAAGCTCTGGTTTACAAGACTATTAGGCAAGGATATTACTGGCCAACACTTCGAAAAGATGCAATCAGATTTGCTAAAAAGTGTTTGAAGTGTCAGCAGTTTGCTCCAAGCATCCATACCCCGGGACAAGAATTAAAATCAGTGTATAGTCCATGGCCATTTGCTAAATGGGGTATCGACTTGATCGGCCCATTCCCTCCTAGAAAAGGTGGAGTAAAATTCGTAGTGGTGGCCGTGGACTGTTATACTAAATGGGCCGAAGCTGAAGCTTTAACGACCATAACCCAAGAAAAAATGATAAGTTTCATTTGGAAAAACTTGGTGTGCAGATTTTGGTTGCCACAGTCAATTTTCATCACAGATAATGGAAGACAGTTTGATGGGAGTAAGCTAAGAGACTTCTGCACCTCATGGGACATCAAGAAACATTACTCCACACCATATCATCCTCAATCGAACGGACAGGTTGAAGTCGTAAACAAAATCTTTAAGCACATTTTGAAAATCCGGTTGGAAGAAAGAAAAGGCAGTTGGGCTGATGAGTTGCCGGAGGTCCTATGGACTTATAGGACGTCTTATAGGACAAGTACCGGGGAGACACCATTCACCATGGCCTTCGGAGTTGAAACAGTCATCCCGGTAGAAGTTCAGCATCAGACATGGAGGATAATCAGATATGACGAAGGAATGAACGAGGATGATATTGCAGTTGAAAAGGATTTGATGGAAGAGACAAGAACTTCGGCGGAGCTAAGGAATGCGGTCTATAAACGACGGGGAGAAAAATACTACAACTCGCAAGTTAAAGATAGAAAGTTCAAGGTTGGCGACTTGGTGATGAGAAGGATATTAGCAGTCCATTCAGGTGTATTCGGTCCAAGATGGGAAGGTCTGTTCAAAGTGATAAAAAGTTGGCCAAATGGAATGTATGACTTAGAAGACATGCAAGGCAACCCATCATCATACACCTGGAACGCCGCACACCTCAAGAGGTTCTACCAATGAAGAGTTGTAAATTTTTTTTTTCAAAAACCTTGCTCGCCCTACATGTATAGGGGCATGCGGGTTCGATTCTGATAGGATCAAGTCTGTAAAGACATTTTATGTTCCCTAAAAAGATGTTTCCTTTCAAAAAGGGTTTACATAATTTTTTCAAGAATGTCTTAAGTTATAAGCTCAAAAGACTTACGAGTCAAAAGTAAAGGCAAGGTATTGAGACTAACCCTATGGGTGTAACCAATAAAAGGGGGTCCTTACCAATCAATAAGCCTACATAAAAAAAGATGGAAAATAAAAGGTGTAAATTCGCGATTCCACAAAAGGAAAAGTAAGACGAATCAATTAAAACACCATACAAAAAAACGAGCAATAAGTAACTTAGACAAAAATATCAACAAAATACAGGTATAAACAAACTCGGTGGAAAGGAAACTGCATATTCATTGATGACAAAAGGAGTTCAAATACATACAGGGCGCCTTTGAGGGCGAAGAAGCAAAAAAATTACAAGTAAAAAGCAAAAAAAATTACAACTCTTTACTGCTCGCCGGGCTGGTCGCCGGTCTACTCGCCTGGCTGAGTGCCCACCTGCCCACCGCCTTGGCCAACTTGTTCGCTAGCCTGCTCGCCGACTTGGTCGCCCAACTGCTCGAGGGTGCCTTGAGGAGAAAGACCTGGAAGGACCTCAAAGGGAGATAGACCCTCAGTGTCTATCATCGCATCATCTTGGGCGTCAATCTGAAGGTGTGGATACTTTCCTCCAACAATCTTAAGGGTGGGAGGCACGACACTCAGGTCAACCCCTATCTCCTCAAGATCCCAGATGTCAACAACTAGACCCTCCTTGAGAGGACGTTCAGTGAGAAATTCAGTAAACTCCTTTTTCAAGGCCTCCCAGGGGTCCTCATTCTCACCGATGGCATGATGATAGGCACGGAGATTCTCGGCGAAGGCATAGATGAACCCGAAGCCAGAAGACTCAGCCCGAATGTCAGCCACGGCATCGAGAGTATAGCAGTCAGTATGTTCAGCCTTATGCTCGACCAGCTGGGTCCGGGTAGCTTGGAGTTCCCTCTCCAATTCTGCAACTTTCTCTCGGGCTACCCGACCCTCCTTCAATTGGGCCCGCATACCAGCCATTTCAGCACGAAGACCATCAGCCTCCGTCTTGGCCCTTTCAGCACTCGCAAGTGCCGACTTCTCAGCATCCAACGAGGCCTTAGCCTTAGACTCCAGGATGCCCATCTTCTTTTGTGCTTCGTCCCTTTCTTTCCTCAGAGTGTCGTTCAACACAGTGTAGGATTTCTCCAGTGTTAGAACTTGCTCGATGGCACGTTGGGCGGTCATGAGGGCACCGCTCGAATGATGTATAACGGTGCGAATATTATCCGTCACCGACTAGTGCTGCATGATGGCATCCTGGGGTTGTGTCTAGTGATGAGTGGCAGCCTCAACGGCTCTCTGAACGGGACCCTAGAGTTCGTTAAGAGACTTGGGGGGTCGAGCAAGTGCAAACTGGTGCACGGCCTCACTCCGATGAAGATAATGCGAGGATCGTACCTACATAAAAGTTCATACAAGAAAACACTCAGAAAATTTTCAAAGATTGTACAAGTACAAAAGTGTTAAAGCATAGGAGTCATACCCTGCCGCCTGGTCCTGATCTCATCCAAGATAGGAGATATCCGACAGTTGACCCACGGAGCGTATGAGCACAGGGGCAGTAGAAGTGTCGGCAGAGGCTGGGAGTGTAGGTTCTGAAACCTCAACGCGACCTGAGCCTCCGGAACCCCAGGCTCTCGTAGTCCTTGCCCTCTTAGCAGCATCACCTTCACGCTCGATGCGTGAACCATCACCCCGCTATAAGCGACGACCGCCACTTGGGGAGCCGTTGGGTGCTTGACGATCCTCTGCACGAGGAGCTCGTGGAGGAGCAGCAGAGCGGGTGCTCGGACCAGTGCTCGTCCCCTTCTTAGCTTGGGACGCCTTCTGGGCAGCCAGTACAACAGATGGCGGGTCCCTCTTAGTTCTAGCCATCCCAAATCTTTGGTTCAACGCTTGGAAAGAGGGGGGAATGACAATAGTGACCTCTGCAGCTGCAAACGCGAGAAAAAAAGTTAGAAAAATTTCCAAAATATAAATCAAAAAGTCTGAGAGCATAATAATTGAACCTGCGGGAAGAACAACTCGAGCCCGTAAGTGGTGAGGAGTGGTGGTCAACCCCGAGGCGATGCGGCAGCTAGGCTTGTTCAGGTATTCGAACGTTCTATCTTTCTTGTTTCGGCGACAGACGAGTATATAGGTGAACTTGAACTCCTCAGATAAACTCGTCCTCTTCCAACGTTGAGTTGTCAGACCTGTAACAAAGAAACAAGATGTTAAACACGATATCGAAAACAACATCTAAAATGCTAACAAGTCCTACGCTGCAACTCGCCAAACTCTGTAGGAGACATGATGTGTCCCCCAAGCCCCTCATTATTGTCCGCGGCACGCCAGTCTCCACCGATGAAGAAGAATTGCTCCTTCCAGTCCTTCACCTTATTGGGCAATCCTTCGAGGATCCTCATATCACTCCTCGCCTTGAGGTAATAATAACCTTGACCTTCCTCGGAACACTTGCTAAGGCAGAGGGCATAGTTCACCTCTTGTGGAGTCAGACGGTCCTTATACTTCTCCAAGGCAAAGACCGTGAAGATAGATAGCAGGTACGTCCAGGCATTGGGTGTAAGCTGTGTAATAGCTAAACCCGTGGTCTCCAAGAAACACCCAATAAGTGGATGTAGAGGTAAGGTCACTCCAGCGGCTAGTGTGTGCATGTTGATAGCCGTTAGTCCCTCTGGAGGACAATCGGCCCTCTCATTCTTCCGAGGAGCATACATCATCACATCACATGGAATATGGTACTGTCTCCTGATGCTGTCGAGGTCATCCTCATCAATAATGCTCACCACGGTGCTTGCCTTGTAGTTGGTAAATTCATCCTCTTCGAGGTCTCGGTATTGTCGAGGGGGAGTGGGGAAGTCAGCAGCATATCATTCGTAATATGCCCTCCAATCGAACTCTTGCACTATACCCTCGGGGATGGACCTCTCCAACATGTGAGGTTACGGGAAGCCTACAGACTCAAACCACTCGGTGATAGAGTCGTCGTCATCATCACTACTGGAAAACACTTCAACGGCCTCCTGATCATCACCTTCGAGGCGAGCAGCGGGCTGCTTGACTACCTGCTCACCCAGCTGCTCGCCAAGCTGCTCGGCTTCCTCCTCCAATGGGCGATCAACTTCCACAATATCGGGTTCGGACCCTGTCAAATGGACTGATGAAAGGCCGACAATCGGACCACCTTCCTCAACCGGTCGTTTACCCGGGTTGCGGTTAGAGAAAAAGGGGAGGAAAGAAGATGAGCCCTAGGAAGGTGCTAATTATCAAAGTAGTGACTCCACCGTCTTGATTCCGGTCAAGGTATATCCAAAAGGAAAAATCCGGCGAACAAGAACAACATAAGAAATAAAGAGGAATATAACACCAAGAAAAATCAAAAGCAAAATCAAAGAGAAGTTACCTTTAATCGAAATCTCTAAGCGGCCACTGGAAACAAGGATGGAACAAGAGGATCGCCGGAAAAAGCTTGAAGAAAATTGGCCGCCGGAAATTGCAGAGGATAAGATGCGAAGAAGAAGATTAAAGATGAAAGGAAATTCTTATTTATACATTAGGGTTAAAACAAAAAAGAAGAAGAAATTCCAGGGGCTAAATTGCAAAATATTTGAAAAAGTTTTAAATGGGCGCGTCTTTTCGTGTGACTGATTGGCACAATAAACAAAAAGATACCTCGTTTTCTGAAACATCACCTCAGAGCCAAGGCGAGAGAATGAGTAAGAAGTCGAGAACTTGGGTCGAGCACAGAGCCGCGCATCATGTTGCTCGCCAGGCTGCTCTCCTGATTACTCGCTGATCTAGAGAATTATTCAACTAAGTCACCCATGATTATCATTCCAGCTTATCCTTTGATGTAAAGAATTAAATCAAAGCATATGCTGAGGGGCAAATGTTGATAAAAGGAGTTAAGACCAACGATTGAAGAACAATTAAGTTGACAAGTTCCCGTTGCTCGCCAGGCTGCTCGCTGTCTTGCTCGCCAACCCTGGAGGTGACGAGGCAACAAGCCCACGTGGCCAAGTTCGAGTTGCTCGCCAGGCTGCTTGTCAGCCTGCTCGCCAGCTTGCTCGCCCATACCCTGGGTGACGAAGCAACAAGCCCACGTGGCCAAGTCCAAGTTGCTCGCCAGATTGCTCACCTAAGCTATGAGGAATCAAGGCAATAGGCATACACGACCAAGACTAAGTTGCTCACCTCATTGCTCGCCACGTTGCTCGCTTGCCTACTCGCCCAACTCAGTGATGGCGAGGCAACAAGCTATGAAGCCAAACCCAAGCTGCTCGCCTTGTTGCTCGCCAGCCTACTCGCCTGACTCAGGGGTGGTGAGGCACTAAGCCACGAGACCATGCCTAGTGTGCTCGCCCCACTGCTCGTCTTTCGCTCCCAGAAATAAAGACACAAAAATGTCCAAGAGCTTACAAGGAGTGCATAGGTGTTGGTTAGGTTAAGGTGAGTGGGGCAAGTGGATGAGGTGGTGACAAGTGAAGGACACTTGTCACCATCAGAAGCCACATAGCTTAAAATGATGCCACCTCACCCTTAAGAGGGTATATATACTTGTAAATACCTCATTTGTAAGGATATGAATTTCCAAATACAAGAAACACCTTTGCAATATTTCTCTCACTAAATTCTCTCTAAAATTCATAATATAACAACTATATTATTATCTTAGATTATTGATTGAGTAATTCCATAAGACTATTAGCCACATAAACATTTGATTACAAGAATTGCTCAACATACACTTTTTATATTTTATTAATTAACTTCACACTCACATACTCTACTTTTTCTTAATTCGTAATATAAAAATTTCATAAATATTGTGATATAATATTCAAAATTTGAATATGAGTGACTACCAATTGTCAGCCAATGAGACAACCAAGCCTAGAAATTTAAATATTAATGTATCGCCTAGAAATTTGAAATGCTAATGTGATACTTGATTTGACATGATGTGGGGGGGGGGGGGATTGTGAGGTCGGGGTGGACATGTGATGTAAGGTGGTGTAGGATGTGTTTAAAAGATAGAATATTGTGCTAAGTGTAAATAAATGAAATGGTGTGTCCTAGGAGCAAAAATTCTATAAAGGGCGCAGTACCTAGAAGACAATTTTCCAAAGAATATTTGGTTAAGAAACTTACAAAATATAAGGAAATTTTGTATAAGACAGTTGTATGTATGAGATAGAAACTCACTTTTATACTTAGGTTTTACTTTGTTTTAAAGCATGATTCGAGTATAATCATAACTACACAGATCATATAATAGTACGCAAAATATTTGTGTGCACTTGAATTTTAAGTTTAAGTTTAATTTTTTTTTTTTTGTATATTTGTAGTTACACGTCGCACTGTATATTTTTTGGCAATTGGGGGGTATTATTGGTTTTTTTTAAATATTACTTAAACAGGTTGTTGGGGTATTACTTACTTGTTCTTCGGGTATAATTGAATTGTTATTTGAGTATTATTAAGATTTGTTCTTGAGTATTACTAACATACTTTTGGTATTAATATTAAAGTCATTTTACTTACTACTACTTAATTTTTTTTAAAGTTAATTGTAAATAGTGTATTTACTTGATATATTTAGGCATGCATTTAGATATTTAGATGTGTGCTAGTATGAGTATTAGGGTTATAATACTTGCCACTTATTTTTTTTTATTAGCACACTCATAGTCAAAATTTGATTAGAAACTTATGAAGAATATCATTTTTTTACGTTGATTTATCATTTTAATGCTGCATTTTAAATAATTATTGTGAAGCACTGTAAATTCGATTAGAAGCTTATAATCAAGATATATTATTTATTTTATTTGATATAAATCGACTTATTCTTGGAGTATTAGTGAGTTGTTCTTAGGGTATTATTGACTTGTTCTTTGGGTATTAGTGACTTATTCTTGTGGTCATATTACTGACTTGTTCTTCGGGTATTACTAATTTGTTTTTTGGGTATTGCTAACTTGTTCTTGGGGTATTACTGATTTGTTCTTAGGTAATACTGATTTGTTATCTTCGTGTATTACTGACTTATTCCTGGGTATTATTGACTTATTCTTTAGGTTTACTCAGTTGTTCTTCAAGTATTAGTCAATTGTTCTTGAGATATTACTAAGTTGTTTTTGCACTATATCTTATTAATGTTCGGGGTATTGTTTAATATAAAATGAAGTATTATTCAATTGTTATTTGAGTATGAATAAATTGTGTTTGAGATATCTAGTGAGTATGAAGATAATTTGGCAGTGTTTTCTGCTTGAGCTTATGCGTGCAAAAATTATATTATTTCCATTCTTCATACTCATATTTATAGGGTTCAAACTACTCATTGGAAGATTGAATTTGAAAGTCATATAAATCAGAGAAAAACGGAGTTAGCAACAATTAAATCTATAGTTTATTGCAAAATAATTTCACGTAAATTTATACAGACTAAAATTCATGCAAACTAGCTATTTGAATCATGATTAGAAATTGATTTTCAAAGGATATTTAGTTTGCGTATTTTGCAACATGATATACATAAAGAAAATTTGGTTAAGAAACTTACAAAATATAAGGAAACTTTGTATAAGACGGCAGTATGTATGAGATAAAAACTCACTTTCATATTTAGGTTTTATTTTGTTTTTAAAGTATCATTCAGGTAATAATCGTACGTACACTCATCATATAATAATATGCAAGTACTTGTGTGCACTTGAATTTTAAGTTTAATTTTAACTTTAATTATAATTTTTGGAAAATACACAGTTACACACTGCAATGTGTATTTTTTGACAATTGGGATATTACTGACTTATTTTTTGGGTATTACTTGAAATCGATTGTTGGGGTATTACTTATTTTTTTGAGTATTATTGAATTGTTCTTTGGGCATTACTTATTTTTTTCTACGAGTATTACTTAAACTTGTTTTTGGGGTATTATAAACGTATTTTTGGTATGAATATTAAAGTCATTTTATTTGCTACTACTTAATTTTTTTATAATTAATTGTAAATGTTGGACGTACTTGATATATTTAAGCATGCATTTGGACATTTGGATGTGTATTTGGTATGAGGATTAGGGTCATAAAGCTTGCTACTTATCTTTTTATTAGCACACTCATAGTCATAGTTAAATTTTGATTAGAAACTTACAAAGAATATCATTTGTTTAAGTTAGTTTATAACCTTTTGATATTGCATATTGAATAATTATTTTAAAGCACCATAAATTCAATTAGAAGCTTAAAATTAAGAGACTGACTTGGGGGTATTAATAACTTATTCTTGGTGTATTACTAATTTGTTCTTAGGGTATTATGACTTGTTCTTGAGTATTATTAATTTTTTCTTCGGGTATTGTTGTTTCCAGAGTTAAGAGCAGTTAGCTCTCCTAACTAGGAATGGTGAATTAGTGTCTACTAAACCTGTAAATGACATGACATGACATGACTAGATCTTATATTGTAAGGTCTAGGACTTGAATGTGTATGTTCTTCATTACTTTGTGAGCAAAAGTATGCTGAGTAATTTTGTGTAAAAATTATTTTCTCTCTATCTATGCCCTCTTGGGGGATATATATATATTACGTTTGATGTTGGCACGCATCATGTGGTCCTAAAACCGTTAGTAGTGGTGTGTTCCCTCATTTCTCCACCATGCAATGACTTTGTACTTGGCCTATAGATACCTAACTGAATATTCCTCATGGTGAAACTTTGGGTGTCAGAACAGATCTTCTATCACTCTGTCCCAGATCTCCTCATGAAGCTCGGTTGCTCGCAGTTCCTTATGGAGCTTGATTCCTTGAACCATAAAGTCCATGTCTCGCTGAGGACTTCCAGTCTTGCTCGGTTGGTCCTTGTGACTCAGTCTCGCTCATGTGCGATCATGATGCTCGTCCTGGATTGGTCTGTCCTTGATCAGGGATGGGTCCAGTTATCGATTCAATGGATTAATGTTGTGAAATGAGCACTTAATGGGCCAAAAAAGGTTGTTGGGCCTGGGGTCCGAAGTCTACTCGAATCCGTGCCACAACAGGTATTACTCAATTGTTATTCAAGTATTAGCCAATTCAAGTGTACATAGTGCACCTAAGAGTGAGTTGAAGAGGGAAAAAGGGTTATAGAGGACGGGATACAACTCCACTCTTTAAAAAGAAGCCGAGATTTTGAACTCGCGACCTCTAGGACCCATCACTCTAAAGCCTCATATATTCATATATAAATATATATCCGTCTGTGTATGCGAGAGAATTGCACCCGCAACCTCCCACATATATGTGTGTATGCCTTATAGGGATGGAAATGGGGCGGGTTCAAACCCGGACCCGCCATGAACCCGCCCCGTACGGGCCGGGTAAAAACCCGGTCAAACGGGTTGCGGGTTAGGACCCGTTTGACCAAAAACCCGTCGGGTTTGGGACAAGTCTGGGTATTAGGTGGACCCACCCCGTATATATATATGTGTGTGTGTGTGTGTGTGTTAATTAAATATATATAGTTAAATAAATATATTATATTATATATGTATAATTAAATATATAAAAATTAGACTATTAATTAACATGTTCATTAAATTATTAGATTAGATAAGTGCATAAAGTCATGAGCAAAAATTGTACAAATTAGAGTTCATTAATTTTTTTTATTATTTTAATTTCAATGAACAATATATGTGTGATTTTAAATATTTAGATTTAATAAGTTGAAACTTGAAGTGGATTATTTTGCATATTTATTGTTGTTTGAATCATTCATATGCATATTGATGTTATATTTTAAAATTTATTATATTTTGTGTAAAGTATTTGATATGTATGATAAAAATAAAATAAAATAAAAAATAGGCGGGTAAAACCTGCCGGGTTTGGGGAGGGGGCGGGGCGGGTCCATTTCCAAATTGAGGCGGGGTGGGTCTCGGGTCCTAAAAATTCTTGGCGGGGCGGGTCCTTGGACATTCCAAACCCGTCCCTGACCCGCCCTGTTGCCATGCCTAATGCCTTACCGCTTGGCCAAGCCAAGATGTTTGTTATATTTTAATTTTATATACATATATATATGTATTATAATTTTTTTTTATATTTAATATATATTTATAAAACTTTATGTATTTATTATGATTATATGTAAAATTAAAATTATCATTTGTATTATATATATTTATTGTTGGTCCATTGAACACTTATGGAAAAACACTTCACAAGTTTAGAAGGGGTGAAATGATTAATAGACTTGTTAGGTGTTAAAACACTTATCTTGAAAATAGCCTTACTTCAAAAATAGATCTTCTAATTTTCAAAGTCAGCTGATATATGATCAGTTGTGTAAGCAGCGTGTTAAAACACTTATGGAAAAATACTTCACAAGTCTGGAAGGAAGGGGGGTTAAATAGACTTGCTAGGTGTTTAAATAGTTATCTTGAAAACAGGCTTGTTTTTCAAAATTAGATCAGAAGACTTGGGTCTTTTGATTTTCAAAGTCAGTAAATATGATCAGTTGTATGTGCACTGTGTTAACTTATTTTGAGGAAACATTTTCTAGGAAAGCTTTTAACTTAAAAACTAGCTAGTTTAGAGAAAAATTAATAAATTAGATAAATAATATGCAAAAACTCTCTATCTACATTTGCTAACAATTCTCAAGTTTAGAGCTTGCAATGTGTAGTGCTATACTTCTACAAAGTCTAAACAGATATACAATTGTGTTTGAGATAGCTAGTGAGCATGAAGACAATTTGGCAGCATTTTCTGCTTGTTCTTGTGTGTGTAAAAATTATATTATCTTTAACCTCCATACTCCTATTTATAGGATTCAAACTAGCCGTTGGAAGATTGAATTTGGAAGTCCTACAAATCAACAATCAATCAATCAAAGTGATTGCTTGATTTTTTGACTTTGCTGGATTGTCTTTTGCCTTTTATAGGATCATTTGGTTCCCTAAAATTTTCAGTCTCCAGTAGGGGTGGACGGTACGGCATACCGAATTTTTTTTTGTCATATCGTTACCGTACTAAAATTTTCGATATCGAAAAATATCATACCGTTGTCATACCAAAAATTTTGGTATACCAAATTTCGATATACCGAAATATCTATACCGAAAAAAATCATACCATTTTCATACCGAAAATTTTGGTATACCGAAATTTCAGTATGACAACGGTATTACTGAAAATTTTGATATTTTTGGTATACCAAAAATTTTGATTTTTTCAGTATACCGAAATATTTTCAATATGAAATTTTCGGTATATCGTGACATACAGAAATATTTGAATATACTGAAAATATTTCGGTATATCGCGGTATACCGAAATTTCTATATTTATATATCATTACCATATCAAAATTTTCGATACTATACCATATCGTACAAAAAATTTCGGTATACCGAAAATTTTGATAAATTTGATATTTTTCAATACGATAAGTGCGGTATACTGGTATTTTTGATATTTCCTCCACCCCTAGTCTCCAATCAGCGTTAATTCCTATGATCTCTCTAATTGATTAGCATCTGATTACGAACTCTTTCAAGTCTTTTGAATCTGGGAACATCAACAGACTTTTCTCTTCTCAGATGGTCTTCTAATTTTAACCCAAAGCTAGTATAGCATTCAGGTCTACTGGAATAGGGCCAAATGATTTCTCCTAGGTAATCTAATGTGTGCAAATCATCCATGCTTTCTTCAATAGGCTAATCAGGTCTTTTAAAGTGTTCTTGGTTTTGTTCTCTTCTTATCAGAACTGTCCCCTTCTAATCTGGACTGACTTCTTTAGAACATTACTTTAATCCTATTGTATTATTCAACAACCACCTTAAATGGTGTATGATTTTTGTAGCATCAAAAAATTAAATCCTAGGACCTTCTGCAACTTCTAACTTCTAAGTAAGGATTTCTATGATTCATGAAAACTACAACTAATAATTTTTTTTCTCTACACATTTGAACATTGAGCAATGGTTGAAAATCGCTTTCTCTCTCCGCAGATCGAAGATCACTGCCGCCTCTTTCCTTTGTTGGGGGTTTTGGTTTTTTTAAGGCCATTTTTTATTTTTGTTTTATTTCTTGAAACATTTTTTAATGGGATTTTATTATGGGTTTGTGTTGATACTACCATTTGTGTTGAGATAATTTTTTGTGAGGATCTTAGAAATTTTCTATTGTAATGCAATGATGTTTTTATGTTTGAAGCTTATTGCTGGTAAACCTTTTTTTAGCATGATATTATCAGTGTGATGTACGAAATTGAGATTTTTTTTTTTGTGCTAGATGCAAAATTTTGTGCTATATATTCAACTTTTTTGTGTAGTATATATGCAAAAATGAATCAGTGTTATTCAAAATCAAAAAAATGAAGCTGAAAAAATTTTTATATATGCAAAATAAAAAAATTGCATATATGCATATAGTGGACTGTAGAAAAAAAAATATAAATTTTTTAAAAGAAATAATAAAAAAGGAAAATAAAAAATAAATTTTGAGAAAAGGAGTAAAATAATAAAATAAATATATAGATTTAAATTTAAATTCAAAATTTTATTTAAAAATGGATAAAAAAAAATGCAGCTGACAACTGCAGCAAAAATCAGTGGGTGAGACCCACTTTTGACCTATTCTGTAATATGAGATTTTTATATTCCTTGTAATTAGTGCATTTAAAGTGGTAATGTTTTGCTATTATTCTTATATATATATATATATATATATATATTATCATACACACATTATATATATTTATGTATCGATAAAATTAAAATAATTTATAAATCATGGCAATATATAATTTAAATAATTAATACAAAAAAAATTAAACAAGTCACATGTAATTAAGGGCAGATGAGTGCATGGACAGGGGTCAACACTCGCCTAGTTCACGAGGGGTTACACCCTCACCTAGTTCACGAAGATGTTCGCACCCTCGTCCTGGTCCAGTTTCTAAAGTGTGATGGTTATATGTGTATATATATGTGTGTGTGTGTTTTCACCAGTGAAAGAAGGGGAATGACCCTCACTCACTTTGATTCAAATTGCATGAGGGTAATGCACTCACAACTAATTGAGGGGGCTCGTTCTCACCTAGTGCACGAGGGTCTTGCTTTCGTCTCGCTCCAAACGTGGCTTGGTTGAGGATTCTACCCTTGTTAACTAAAGAGGGCGTGTTTGCCCTCATATTGATCCTAATTGAAATTTTAAATATTTCTTCTCTGTAAGTATGAGCGTGCATCAATTCCCATTATTATTATTATTATTATTATTATTATTATTATTATTATTATTATTATTATTATTATTATTATTATTATTATTATTATTATTATTATTATTATATATATATATATATTTTTTTTTTTGTAGGGACTTTAAAACTTTACCATGACCTCAAAAACTGCATTTTTGTAACAAATATGCCATTTATAAACCAAACAATCAGTTTATAAAGCACATTTTTCTTATTTTATGAATTTCTTGGGGTGGAGGAATGTAATACATCAATTGATTTGTCTCTCTCACGGAAAATATATTATGGGAGAAATTTGTCTTGTTGACCTATGTACGTATATTATCAATTCATGTTATATAACAGAAGTTATGGGTCTCAATTCATAATCGTAATACATGCATGTCAAATAAGTTGCACCTTAAGGTTGTTCAACTTGTCACATGCCTCATGCATGCCAATGCTTTCTCGAGTCGAACATGACTTTAACTAGTGTGATTTATAGATTACTAGTGTTGTGTCTCTCCGTGCGTTGCACGGAAGCTAATTATACATATTTTTTTAATTTAAATAATAGTTGATAATTAAGAAATATATTTTATTTTAGGGAATTTTTTTTACTATAACTTTACATAATTTTAATTTTTTCATACTAACTTTTAAATTTTGATCTTATTCATGTAACTTTACCTCTTTTTATTTTATTTTTGTCCTGCTGACTTTCAAATATTGATTTTAATTCTATAGCTTACATATTTTTTTAATTTGGTCTTATAGTCCACTAACTATTATACTACTAAAAAAAAAGTAAAGTTACAGGACTAAAATGAAAAAGTGATAAACTTATAAGACTAAAACTAAAATTTAAAAGTCGGCCGGAACAAAGAGAATATGTAATTTATAGGATTAAAATCAAATTTTAAAAGTTAGCAGAACGAAAATAAAAAAGTGGTACAGTTACCGGACGAAAAAAATAATTTTCCACCTAACCTTTCATTCACTTTAACAATTTCAACTTCATCAATAAACACAATAATCCAATTATATCTTCTAAATAAAATTAAATAAATTGGCTCAAACATGAAATAAATAAATAACCAAATAAGAAAATTAAATAATATTTAACTAATATATCAAACCTCGAAGGATCTTATCTTCTTCTTCTTCTTTTGTCTGAACTTTTATTTCATCGAAAGAAATAATTTGGTGAAGTCAAATGGAGGACAACTCTAAATATTAGTATGAAAAAAGATGTTAAGCTTATTAAGGTGCAGTGTGGTATGAGTTTTTCATATATTTTAACATATACCAAAACTTGATGTTATATAAGTTTGCATCTCTTTAATCATATTCTTAAACTTTTTGATAAGGTTCTCGGAACAGTAGTCTTGATCTTGCTATCCTACAAATATTGCATTAATGAAAATGTTAGTTCAAACATGTATTTTACATTTAACAACAACATAATCAATGAATAGATATTTATTAAAATAAAATTGACTACATTCTCATCAATTAGAATCAACTCGTAGTAATTTTACTCTTTTGATTCTTTAGTACACCATCCAAGAACGTATGATCTTAATTTGTAAAGTCCAAGTATCCTTTATTGGATTAATACTATTGATAGAGACAATTTTTGACTCCTTTCTCTACAACATATATATATTGAATATAAAATATAAATGAGTATGTAATTAATTAATCTATAAAATTTGAAAAGAAAGATAGATTTTGTGTGTAAATAGAAATCTTTAATTTCTACACAAACTCAAAATGAAGATTTTTTTAAACAAATTGAGTATCACATGCATTAAAAGAATTATTTACAAAAACATAATAACTACCCAAACAAATGAATATAACAGGATAATATGAAAGAAAAAGATATATTGGAAGGCTTAGAGAATGATATTGTGATCTTAGGCCTAAATTCAAAACTACAATATTTTAAAATTAGGGAAGTAATAAATTATTACTCTAATTGATACTGTTTTGAAATTAATAGTTACCTAGATAACAACCAATACTATAAATATGAGAAATAAAATTTGAAAAATTGCCTAATCAAGAGGAGAATAATCTCCTTATATTGACTTAGGGATATATCCAATTTATTACTCGTAATTCGGAAAAATCTTTCTTTAAATTCTACAATGAATGTTTGGATAAAATAAAACAAATAAAATTGAAGTCGTGCTCAAAGTCCAAGTGCACGTGTCCATTATTTTTTAACAAATAATATTACTAAATTTTGCAACATCAACTTGTAAAATCATGCTAACAAAAAAAATTCTAAAATTTGGCAACTCATTTAGGCCCCCGAATTAAAATTTTTAAATTTTCTTTTAGCATGATCTTAGCTCTTAATATTTAAATAAAAATCTCCTCCCACTCTCTTTGAAATTATTTGCAGATTTAAATTTATTGGAGAGGCGGTGGTGGAGAGATGGATTGTCTGTTATTAAGTTTGAATAATTATCAAAATGAGAAATATCTCCTAAATGAATGACACAAAAAATTCTAATTTTTGGGAGATTATCTAGGAGCGAAAAAGTAAAATTATATATAGAATGTTAATTAAAAATATATACTCATATATATAATACTTATTTTTTCGAATCAAAAGTTTGAAGTGTGTAGTAAGTTTTATGTAGTAATTTAGGATATTATATATATATATATATATATATATATTTAATATAATTACTTTAAACAAATAAAAAATATTAGCATAAAATTAAATAATAACAAAGACAATGTATATAGAATTGACTATAATTATTTTGCAATTTTTTTAAATATTACTTCTTAAAGCTATACATTTCAAAATAATTATAAAATTCATTTTAAAAAATAAAATGTAATGAAATAATTATATACACATATAATGACCAAATAAAATTTATAACGTTAATAGAGTATATAAAAAATAAATGTCACACAGTAACATAATATTAAGGTCATCTCCAATTTTTTTTTAACATCCATCAGACTGAAAAAATAACATAATCATTCTAAGAGGATATCATATAATAATTAAATTTTTAACAGATAACTAAAAGACAAAAGTTTCATATTGAACAATCTCCATCTAAAAAACATACCCAACATGAAGATCCATATCAGTAACGATTTTCTTGTAACCAGCTAACAACAAAAATTGTCGACCTTCATCTTTGAAAGAAACAATTAAACAAATTTTTTTCTTTCGTTTTTAACTTCAACATCATGATAAAATCCATAGCATTTCAAGATATGTGCCTTCCAAAATCTAGCAGGTATAGACTGCGATTTTTTTAAATAGCTAAATAAATAAAAATATAAATTTTCTATTACTATAATTAATATAAATATCTTGAAAAAGTATTTTAGATTCTAACTTCCAATTCTTCTTTTGTTTATGTCGGACGCAGTAAGAGTTCATACAAACTTTGATATCTCATTGTTAGACGTACTTGCAACATCCTTCATTACACAAATAAAACATTACACTTACAAAAAAAATATTTTGTAAAAAATATAAAATAAATATTTATAACAATTAAATATATATAATATGTCTCAATAACCATGATATTTTAACATAATAATTTTAAAGTGAAATAATAGTTATCTTAATAATTCAAATATGAAACTTGAAATTAAATAATATAAATTTATATTACACAAAAAAAAACACTAAATTTCCTTAACAACCTCAGAAGCGGATGATAAAAAGTGCAAAGACAGTACTTCAGATCCTTAAAAAATTATAATCATAACAATTTAATTATTACAGTAATAATAAGGTAAATTATTTCTTTTATCACAAATAAATATGAAATATAAACTTTAAGATCCAAGAAAAAATATACCATGAAACTAACTCTAGGAGACCGCCTAATCTTTGGAGTTCCATTAGGACCAACGACTACTAATGGAATTTCATCGTCAATGATCTTCTGAAGAGAGTTTTGAAACATTAAATACTTAATTTTCGAACTTTTACTCCAACCTAAGTATTTTTCGGCGATCCTTTACAGAAAAACAATGAAGATTAAAAAAATTCAAATGATTCTCATCTCCATCCTCATCGCTGGAATAATATTCCTAAGAGGATAATTTGGAAAAAGTAATCTTTCATTTTTAGGGTTAGCATATAAAACAGTTTCAGCAACTGTTACTAAAAAAAATATCTAAAGAAAATACACAAACACTTGAATAAAGAATCAAAGATAACTTGTCATAACATAAATTACTCCTTAATCACAATATTAATATAAAAATTAAAATAACCAAAATCAAATTACAAAGTCGATTTACCATAATCCCCATCCGCAATAGACGAACCAAATTCACATTTACGAAAAATATTTCAATTTCGTCAAACAATAAAGTTAAATATTTAACTTCACACAAGTTCTCCAATGCACAAAATCATCTTTTTCTAACATTAAAATTCAAACAATAGACTCGAGAAGTGTGAAAATATATATGTTGCTTTCTACTCGAGTCCTAATAAAGAACTGCTCCGACAATGTATGTTCAAATAATGTCACATCAGATTTGGAATGATCTTAAATATAAATTAATAAATTAAAATTGTCTAACAATAAAATAAAAAGATTAATAAAATTGAACGGTTAGTGGACCAAAAGAAAATAGATATACGTACAATGTGATCAGAAAATTGAACAACAAACTCCAGAATAATGCTATTAAACATTTCTAAGCCTGAAATATTTTTAAAAATCTAATTTTAATACACAAAAGATTAAAATAAAAATATCTTAAAAAATAAAGGATATGAATTAATAAAATTAAAATATTTTAAAAAATGTTACCAAAAATGTTAACCGGAAAGTTGAGCAAACGTTCACAAAAAATCTCATTAATTCAACCATCAAAACCATTGAACAATACAAAAGAAAATTCAACATCTTTCTCTTCCTCCAAAAAGATCAGTTCTTCAGATTTCACATCAAAATAATTTTTAAAATGAACACCAAAATTTTAAAACCATGATGATACTTCATTAAATATCAACTCAACTTCATGTTTATAAGCGGAAAAATCACACATTGAACGGTGAATGAAATTCACTTTCTAGTTGGGAATTGTGATATATATTGGTAAAATGTTTCCGGAAATGCAGCGGTAACAATTTAATAGATTTTAAAAATAAATAATGAAAAAAAAGTGAACGCAAAAAGAAAAAAGTAGTTAAAAAAGAATGAAAAAAGTTATTAAATAAAAAGAAAAGTAAATAAAAGCTCAGAATATTCTCAAGCTTCTTAGACTCCTTGAATTTCAAATAAAATTGGAACTTTAACGGCATGTGGATATTTGCAATATATTTATGAAGATCTTCCTTTGTAACTAACACGACATATCCTTAAAAATAAAATAAAATAAAATAAATTTAGAGACAAAAAACATAAAGATAAATAAAAAGAATTACAAATGTAAAATATACGTCTATCTTTTGGTCGATACAGACTTTCCATTCCTAATACAAAAATTATTCAGAGAAGATCTACCCATAAATAAACAAAAAATATTTTAGAATTAATCATCTCTATCTTATATTCAATCAAATTAATCCAAACTCTTGATCACAAAGTAAACACACCCTTACGTGATTAGTTGATTAGAGAATTAATCAATTGCGATATATATTATGCTTGGAAGAAAATTTGTACAAACTTGTTAATATTGTGGTCTATACTCTATAGAAATATATAATATATAAAAAAATTACATCACTAATATAATGAAATATATATTTGAATTTCATACAAATATTTAAACATAAGATAAATTATGATTGAATGAAATGAAAGTGAGAATTTTGAATGATATAAAAATGATAAACTTCATAATTGATATTGACTTGAAATGTAATTTTGTTTAAATTTATTTTAAATTAATTATGTAGTGTTGAAATTTTATTTAATAATATATTTATTATCAATTATTGTTATTATGTATATTATTAAACGTTTAATAATAATGTTTTTTTATGGAAGAGTTATTTTTATGAATAGATAATTGTAATATTATTAATTATATTTTATTAGTTACAATACAAATATATATTTTAAATAAGAATGCAATTTAAATTTTAAAATAAGAATAATAAAATTATTATATTACTAAATAAAAAAATGATTCCTCAAATAATAAATAACTAAAATCATAATATTTGGAAGAAATGACTACTCTTTATTTTTTGGAATCATCATTCTCTACGAAATCATGATTCAAATTAACTTTTTTTAGGAAACATATGTGTTGGGCTGGCGAACTAATGTAATTAGTATATGAACAATCGCCAAGGTTTGGCAGGTCGCCAGGACCCGCCTGGATCCACGGAGGTCCGGAGCTCGCCCACCTGGGGGCAGCTCGCCCACGCAGCTCGCCCAAGAGGCTTGCCCCTACCCTCACGAGGACCTCGCCCAGGTCCATCGTCGCATGGCACCCAGAAAATCACACAAGGCGTTGGAGCTCGCCCGCGAGCTCACCCAGGAGTTTGTCTTGTAGCTTGCTAGGTCCCGATGGTTGCACTCTTTTTCCCTCCGTCTGGTTTATCCACAAGGGTGGTTTACGACGAGGTTTTTAATGAGGTCCATCTAGCCTAAGGCATAGTAGTAGGATGAGGCATGATAAAGGAAGCAGTGTGAGAAACCAAGACGAGGGTAAGGAACCCTCGTCAACACCGGAAGCCACATAGGCTAGTAAGGTGCCGTCTCACACTCACACACCTATAAATAAGACCTCTCTTGTACTATTCACACAATTCTGAAAATTAATACAATCCCTACTGCAATATTTCTCTCTCTAAACTCTTTACTCTCCCTCCTCATATTACATCTAAGAACACGAATTCAAAGATTATTGTTTGATGGAATTAACATGTTATAACTAGCCACATAACAAATACGATTAACAAATTCTATCAACAATATGATTAGAATAAATTCATAAATACTAACTTCATTCGTATGCTATTGCATTATACCAATCGGTCCCATAATTTTTTTATGTGGACGCCACATATAGTTACTCTATAGAAAGATATAACATATAAAAAAATTACATCTATAATATAATAAGATATATATTTGAATTTCATACAAATATTTACACTGAATGATTGTGGTAATGCAATTCAAACTAAACTAAAATTTTCTAAATCCATCATTTAAAAAAAAAAGCATAATGTCAAAAGTGGATAGAACACTTAATCGGGTAGATCACTCTAAAAAAATATCAATCTGTAACAATGTACTTATACATGTATATCATCTTGAAATTGTTTAGAAACTCCTGAAGCAGTTTTAATAAAAAAGGTACAATATTCATATCATCAATGACATTCTAAAAAATTCAAAAATACTTTAATAAAGCAAATTTTCCTGCAAAAAGAAAAAAAAAATAAAGCAATTATATAGTTGAAAATGGAAGCTAATTGTCTATATATATATATATGTATATATATATTACTTAAATAAAGAAAATGCATTACCTATCGAACCTACTTTAAGTGTAATGTATGCAAAATTGTAGCATCAATTAAATATCTTATTCATTAATTAATTAATCTAAATATTATGTCTCCCTAAATGATGTTAAATATTAATGTCATAAAAAATATTACAAAAATAAAACAATTATGAAAATAAATAATTGAAGCTAATTGTTTATATATATATATATGAATATATATTACTTAAATAAAGAAAATGCATCACCTACGAACATACTTTAAATATAATGCAGAAAATGTAATGTATGCAAAATTATAGTCTCAATTAAATATCTTATTCATTAGTCCATTAATCAAAACATAACGTCTCCCTAAATGACGCTGAATATTAATGCTATAAATATTATTCTAAAATCAATTAATTAAAATGATCCAATGTATATAAATCGCAAGAGAAAAAATGATCATCCATATAGAAATAAGTATAAATAGTTCTGTTATTTAAATATTTAGTAAATATTTAAATATTTAATTAGACTTACTATATGCCATCATCATCCATAATTGAAGATATTTAATTAAGCTTATTTAAAAAAAAAACAATTCATTGATATTATTACATTGACTTTTAGAATCAGGAATTTGTAATTAGAAACAATTATTGATTGAAATAATT
>JAPKLY010000998.1:61242-83762 GCA_026898435.1 Prunella vulgaris
ATATGTTATAGAAGCCACATAAGAACACCGATTAGTAAATTCTATCATCAATGTATAAAGATTAGCAATAAATCTTGATTTTAAAAAAACAATAATAATAGTTTTAGGTGTTTTTTTAATTATTTTTTATGGCAATTGTAACGAAAATTGACTATGAACATGATTAAATGATATTAATATAAAAAAAAGTAATAATAATAGTTGTACATGAAAAATTATTACATTCAAGTGAAATTTCTTATCATCCAAAATATAAAAAAAATAAAAATTATTTGGTCAATGAGTTTTCATTTTTAAAGAGAGTATTGCAGAGATGAAATCCGATTAGTATATGGGATATCATTGTCTGTCAACATGTCTTCTCCTTATTTGGCGACGCCCTCCTATGAACTGCAACAATTGTAGTGAAGTGAGAATCACATAGACAAAATTCGAGTAGTATATGAGACATCATTGTCTATCAACATGTCTTGTCCTTATTTGGGGACATCTTTCTGTGATGATATGATGTGCATGAGAGGTAAATATATATATTTTTTTTGCTAGGAAAAAATCTGATCAATTTACGTATACAAACACAAAATTAGTCATATTCATTGACCCAAAGTAAATCGTAAAAATTAAAGAGATTGAGAGAAAACTTTTGATTTTCTTATTCTTTGATAAAAAAAATTCAACGGTCAAATTATAGAAAAAGGGGTCTAAAGTAATTTGGAAATTCTTAGGAGTACTAATTAAGACTTCTAAAATAAAGAGGCAATTCAGAGTACTCAAGCATTACCTCATTTACAATGAAGATGAATTTGATTCATTCAACTTTGCAAGCTTGGCGTGCCGAATGATGAAATCTTGTATCAGTTTGGTCATATTGTGCAAAGAAAAGAAAAATATTTGTGTTAGGTAAATTGATAATTGAGATAGGTTATTTATAGATGGAAGATTGTAACGGATTCCTTAATTAAGATATACCATATAAAAGAAACAGATAATCGGACGGTTGAGATAAAATTTGAAAAAACGATCTACAGCCCAAACGAAATGGCGCCAAAACTATAAAAGGTAAAATAGCTCCTATTATATATTTATGATTGTATATTCATAAAAAGAAAAGAAATACATGTCCTATATAAACAACATTTTTGTACATTAATTGAGAGAGTTTTTAAATATATATTTCTCGATTAGAGTTAGTTGTATTGCTTTTACAGCGTAAGTCTATGTTATTGTGTGATATAGGTAGGTAGATGGTATAGTAAAGATAAATTTAAGAAAAATAAGAACACATTTGTTCTAAAAGTTCTTAAAAAAAATTGGCGCACTTAAATACGTTGATTTACAAATGAATACCGTAAAAATAATATTGAGATAAAACTCTCATTTTCTATTAAATAATTCAACTTCGACAATCTAAAACACTATATTTATAAGAATAATATATTTTGGTGACAAGAAAATAATAAATGCTAAAATCAAATTAAATCCTACTTAACATAAGTATATAAATTTAAAATTATTTAACATAACATAAATATCCAATATAATCTTCATCAAATCTCCATCATTGTGATAATTTAAATATATATACACACATATGTATTGGGTGAATGTTTTACAACTAAAATACAACCCCTTTAATATTTTCTTCATATTGTGTTCTAGAAGGTCGTCGCTGGTCACCCAACATTTTGGACGGTCTGCTGCAGGGGCAATAAAGGAAGATCTTATCATTCATATTCTTGTTATATTATAATTAGGTACTGTGTGAAGTGGTTCATATCAATAACCATTTTTTAACAAGGCAAAATAATAAATTTATAAATATAAACCTTGTATCATAAGATGGTTTATATCATGAAACTGATTTATATAACATTTTGCCTAATTACTTTGGTCATGTGTTTTCAAATAAATTTTAAGCTTTGCATTTTTTTAAGGATTAGTCTTGTATGCACCAATTACACGGTGCAACTCAAGTTCATATTTAAAAAGTTAAACAGTTTACAACTGAAAAGTTAAACAATTTATTACTGAAAAGTTAAACTATGAAAGATATACTTTTCAATAATAAACTGTTTAACTTTTCAGTTATAAATTATTTAACTTTTTTAAAATGAACTAGAGTTGCGCCGTGTAATTGGTGCACATGAGACTTACTATTTTTTTTAATTTTTTCTTTTTCTTTTTCTTTTTCTTTTTCTAATAAAAGATGCCAGAGGAAACGTTATTATTCACGAACACTCCCTTAACTTTCTCAATAATCTTATTCCACTTGTTCAAACCATGAACAAGGTCGTTAAAGTAATGTTTGAAAAGTTGAGAATTCTCTTTGATGATTGGCAAGTGTGAGGGCCTTCCAAATGGATGCGTCACAGAGAGTGGCGTGAATATAATAAAGAATATTTTTCAAATGTATGTTGATTGTCGTAAAAATATGTGCAATGAGAAAATAATACCGGTGACAAATTGTGTAATTGTATCGTTTATCGTAATGATAAAATAACGAAATGGTAAGGTGAAATTCGAACATGATACGATAAAATACATGTCAGTACGAACAAGTATATGAAAATTTTCGTATCAATACGATACGACACGACACGATAAGAACACAAAAATTTATCAATTTTAAGAAATTAATTAGGACACGATACGATAAGAATATGAAAAATTAATAAATTTTAGATTTTATTATAAGTTTAACAATAATATATTTAAGAGTGATGTTTGGATGCACCCGGATGCACCGGGTGCACCCATTCAATATCAGTTTTAATATCATAATTTTTGGGCGATTGAAGCTTTAGGTGGAGCAGGGCCTGCGAGAATCTTCGAGCGACAACATTCTCAAAATTACAAGCGGTGGCTGTTGGCTGTTGGCTGTTGGCTGTTGGCTCCATTTCCAGGCGGCTCCGACTTCTAATTTGATGGTGGATGTTGATAGGCGAACTAAAATGAACTACTAAGGGAAGATTAGCAAAATAAATAGCTTAAGGCTAAGGAGCTCGCCAGGTTGACTCAATGCCACGTCACCACTTTTGACCAGTCAACGTCATAGGAAGAGGAAGAACTCGCCAATAGTTCACCCAGGTAGTGTGTGACACGTTATCAACCTCTGACCAGGTGACCATCATGGAGAGAGAGAGCACGCAAGGGAGTTCGCCTGTAAGCTCGCCCGATACCAGGACCCATTGCCCAGACCTGCTACCATCAACACATCCCGAAGCAACATAAGGCAAGGGAGCTCGCCAAGGAGCTCGCTCAGTCCGAAGTAAAGCCAATAGCTACGTAGGGAATCAGTAGTGATGTAGTAGGACTAAGCAATGTAATTAGAGTGTAATAGTAGGGATGATGAAGTGTTTGGGACATTTGTGAGCACATTAGGCTAAATAAGCCCACTAAGTGCCACCTCATTACATGCAAACCTATAAATAGGGCCATTGTAACTCATTTCTCTCTCTAATTAAGTTCATAATACACAACACATTTCTTCTCTCTACTTTCTCTCACTTCAAGAATACTCCTAAACTATTTCTAAGATTATTGTTTGGTAGGATTTCAATGTTAAATTAGCCACATAATCACTCAATTAGATAATTCTACCAACAATTTGACACTAGAAGGAGGGCCCGAACCTTCGATTTACAAATTTGAGAGAAAAAAGTGAGAAGATTGAAGGTGTTCTTGATAAAACTCAAGAACACACTTAAATATTTGAAGGAATTACCCAGATTTTAACTGTTTTCCATGAGATTGTGGACTGAAACAAAGAAGTAAAAACTATAAATGCATGTGTGCTTGTGATTAAACCAGATTCTGAAAAAAATCACTTGCATGCAAGGCTAGAAAGATTTTTACAAAACCCTACCTTTACTGGAAATTAGTTGAAGACGAACTACCCACACTTGGACAATGTCAAAGGAAAACACTCACACCACATTAACCACCAGGAGGTGGACGGGACGTGCTCCCCAAAAGAACTAGGCTGATGGTGAGCCATCACGTCAGTGAGCTCCCCAGCGAGCTGAGGGACGAAACAATGCCGCCCCGACACAAGACGGACTGAGACCTACACTCCAAGAATTACTCCAGAACTCGGGTGAACTGGAGTGAGCTATCACCATGCTTTAGAGGGTTCAAAGGCATCAACAGCAGGGCGAGCTCACCCGAGCTCCCCAGTGAGCTCCCACCACTACTGCCCGGGACCAGGAGACCCAGCCTACACGTGCCACACAACCCAGGATTCAAGCTCACGAGCTCCCAGGTAAATAAGAGGCGAGCTCCATCAAAGCTTGCCGTCACCAAAATGCTACTGGGAAGGCGAAGGTGACGGACAGGCTCGGCTCACAAGGTGGGCGATCTACTACTTATACAGAGGTCTCTGCGACCCACCAATCTCAGGAGATCCTCCAGGGCAGGCTAGGGCCCCGATATGAGGAGACGGCCCAGGAGTCCGTGCCTGCATCATCACGAAGGGAGGAATCAGACCTACATCCTCATAGGTCCGCACACGAAAGGTTGAGAAGGCCTGCCTCGGACAGACTCGACCCTAATGGTACTAAGCAATTCCAGCACATCACAGATGGGCTACCCCAGAACGAGGGACTGCGGGGTCGTACGTCCGCGAGACATACTGTCTTTGAACAGCCTCCACAGGTAGTAGTCCACGATGATGAGCTGGCCACACTAAAAAAGGCCGTAGAGCAGCTTCAGATGCAGGTGGCCGCTAAGAGCGGTGGTGCAAGTGCTACAACACTCTCAGTGTCACCCTTGGCACCTTCTATCTTACAGGCACCAGTGCAAAAGAAAATTCAATTCCCGATGATGGCCGCGTACGAGGGAGAGTCAGACCTGAAAGTACACATCTCCAAGTATGCGGACTTTATGATCACTGTGGGAGCATCACATGCCACCCAATGCAGGAACTTCCCATTCCACTCGTTCGGCCAGTTGACACAGGAGTTCCTGTCACATTTCTCCGGCTATGGGTCATACCTCACCCAGAAGCACAGACTCACCAACGTACACTAGGGGAACAAGGAGTCGGACCAGCAATATCTGGAGAGGTTCGACAAGATCCTGTTGGAGGGCGAGCCTGTCAGCGAGGACATGAAGATAGTGGCCGTCATGGCCGAACTAAAGAAGGGAACCGAGCTGTGGAAGAAGATGCACCTGTCCTGCCCGAACACTTATACCGAATTCAGAATAAGGCAGGGTTGTATGTTGCTATGCTGGAGGCACTACTGAAGGAGGTGGGTAGTGCCGAGGACAAGAAGCAGCAGGGCAAGAAAGCCGGGGGCACCTACAAAGCTCCCAGAAATTTGAAGTCATTTGATGGGGACGAGTTCAAAGAGAAGCTAAACCAAGTGTTGATAATCTCCATCGACCATGTGTTCACGGCGGTCAAAGACAAAGCAATGCTGAATGAGCCGAGGAAGATTCGGCAGGACTGCAGCAAGTTGAATCCCAACAAACACTGCGCTTACCATTAGAGCATCGGTCACTTCACGAGTGAGTGCCGAGACTTGCTCAAGCAATTGTGGAAATTCTACGAGGATGGGAAGCTTGTGGAATTCATGAAAAAAGCCCCGGCAAAGAGGCCAAGACAGGGGAGGAGGGAGGAGACGGATGATGAGGATGATGAGGAGGATACTGACCGTCGCGGTCCTCCACAAAATAGACGTAGGGGACCTCCGCCTCCACCCGCACAGCAAGAGCCGAACAGGGAAATCCTTGTTCTTGAGGACTAGATGGGACCTGCCGGGGGACTTGAAGATGGTAGACAGTCCATCTCCAAGAGGTAAAGGAAAGCAGAAATCTAGGCTGTCAACCAAGTGCAAGAAGGTAGTTCCGGCTCCAAGCCCGCCGCTAAACCCACTGCAGAGCTGACATTCTCGCAGGCGGACTTGGAAGGGATACTTACCCCCCACAATGAATCGTTGGTGATTAGCGCCAATATCATGAATACGAAGGTCCACCAACTACTCGCGGACACCGGTGCCTACACCAACATTCTCTTCAAGAAGACCCTAGATCTGCTAGGTAACTATGAGTCGTATATAGAGCCGTGTAATCACAGAATAGTGGGATTTGTGGAAGATGTAACCATTCCCTTAGAAATAATTAGGTTGAGTGTCGAACTTGTATCGGTCGAGGACCCGGAAAGAAGACTGACTAGACTAGTAGACTTCCTAGTGGTAGATCAACAGTCATCTTACAACGGGTTCCTCGGCCGTCCTTTTATTCATGAATTCAAAGCGGCATGTTCAACCTACTACTATTGTCTTAAATTCCCAACTCCTAAAGGTGCCGAAACTGTCAAATGCAACCAAAAGAAAGCAAGAGAGTGTTTACTCCAAGTTAAAAGTTGTCAGATTAGAAAATTAGTTACACAGGTACTCGTACTTGAAGATGAAGTACAGCATCCGGCGGATGAGCCAAACATCCTGGACGTCATCTCGGTGGAGACTGAGTGGATGGAGGTGGATAACCAGCCGAATGAGATGGAGGTTGTCCATGCCGATCGGAACGAACACCATCAGCAGGCATCGATGGAGGTGGACTTTAGTCCCACAAGAGGAAGAGCCTTACAACCCAGTCACGCAGGAGTCAGAAGAAGCTTGTGGACCCGCCAATGTGGAAGTAGGAGGAGGAGACCTCGAACCTTCAGTGGGTTACGAGCCGATGAGGAAGGAGGATTAGGATGAGCTCACCTCGGACCTAAGGTGGAAGAGCAAGAAAAGGAGAGCGACCCCATGGAGGTGCTAAGAGCAATCCAGGTGGACCTCAACAGAGCAGACTTAGAACTTTTTATAGGTTCTGAGCCGCTGGAGCCATACAGGAGTAAGATGAAGGAGTTCCTGAAGTCCAACCTGAACGTGTTCGCCTGGTCCCATGAAGACATGACAGAAATCCCGTAGGAGTACGCATGTCACCGGCTGAACATCGACCCAACGAAGAAGCCTATTAGACAGAACCAAAGGAAGTACGGACCAGATAAATACGAGGCCCTAACCACGGAGGTAAAGAAGTTGCTCGACAATAAGCTAATTAAAGAAGCACTCTGTACACAGTGGGTGGCCAATCCAGTCCTAGTGAAGAAGCCGAATGAAGCATGGAGGTTGTGCATCAACTTAACAGATCTCAATGCAGCATACTTGAAGGACAACTTCCCACTACCCCACATTGACCAGCTAGATGATAACACTGCAGGGCACAAAATGATGACTTTTATGGATGCTTTTGCAGGTTATCACCAGATAGCGATGCACCTAGACGACCAGGAACACACGACATTTTACACGAACAAGAACCTGTTTTGTTGGGAAAGGATGCCATTCGGACTAATCAATGCCGGAGCTACCTACCAAAGATTGGTGAACAAAATGTTTGACCAACACATCTGACATACGATGGAGGTGTACGTAGACGACATAGTAGTCAAGAGCTTTCGGAAGGAAGACCACCTGGACCACCTCAAGCAAGCCTTCGACATACTACGTCACTACAATATGAAGTTGAATCCAAAGAAGAGTAACTTCGGTGTACGCTCGGGGAAGTTCCTGGGCCACCTGGTAAGCCAAAGGGGAATTAAAGTCAACCCGTCCTAGGTGAAAGTCATCATGGAAATGAAGCCGCCCGACTTAGTGAAGAAGGTTCAAAGGCTGACCCGGTGCTTGGCAGCTTTGAACAGATTTATCTCCAGGTCTGGTGACCGAAATGTCCCATTCTTCGAAGCAATCAAGGTCAAAGATAAAGATGTCTTTCGATGGACGAACGAGTGACAAAAAGCCTTTGAAAGCATAAAGGAGTACCTGACCGACACACAGATCCTGTCAAAGCCGGAGCCTGGAGAGAAGTTGTACCTATACCTAGCAGCATCAGAAGTGGCCATCAGCTCTGTGTTAGTACTAGCAGAAGGAAAAACACACTTACTAGTGTACTATGTAAGCCAAGCCTTGCACGAAGCAGAGCTATGATACTCACCTACAGAGAAGTTGGCTTACACACTGGTGATGAGTTTTAGAAAGCTGCGGCCCTATTTCTTCGATCACTAGGTGGAGGTGTTGACGATGTTCCCACTAAGGCAAATACAGCACCGGCCGAATACTGCAGAACGCTTGTTGAAATGGTCACTAGAAGTTAGCCAATACGGTATAACCTACGCACCCCGAACAACGATCAAGGGACAAGCGCTCGCCAATTTCATCGTCGAGCTAACTTTCCCACAAGATCTGTTGAGGGGGCGTATAGCACCATGGGATCTCTACGTAGACAGATCATCAACTAGCATAGCAGTAGGAGCCGGTATAGTGCTAATAAGCCCAGATAGACAGGTCTTCACTTCAGCAATTCAGTTTGACTTCAGAGCCACTAACAATGAAGTGGAGTGTGAAGCGCTGATAGCTGGACTTAGGCTATCATTAGCTGTGGGGGCAACCAATCTTCAGACTTTCGGAGATTTCCAGCTAATAATATCCCAAGTCGGGGTGGAATATGAAGCCAAGGACCAGCAGATGGCGTTATACCAGAAGATAGTGGCGCATCTGATCTCGTTGTTCAAGCAAGTCTAAATTAAGCAGATCCCAAGGCTAGAAAATACCCAAGCAGATGCACTAGGTTGACTAGCTGCGAGTGGTAGAGAGGCAAAACTGACGGAGGTCTTCGTCACCAAGTTAAAAGACCCCTCGACGTCTGATTATAAAATAAATCAGACTTCGAGTGGGGGGCAGGAAGAAGGCGACGATTGGTGCACTCTGATCGAAAATTACTTGAAGGATGGATCGCTCCAAAAAGATGTATGGGTAGCTAGTCGGCTAGTGAAGCAAGCTGCTAGATACGCATTGGTGGATGGTCAGTTGTACAAACGTGGATTCTCTCTACCCCTACTCAAATGCTTATCAGAAAAGCAAGGGTTAGAGGTGTTAAAAGTAATCCACCAAGGAATCTGTGGGAGTCATGCTGGGGGCAAGCTTTGGCATACAAGACTATCAGACAAGGGTACTACTGGCCCACTCTGCGCAGAGATGCCATTAGCTTCGCTCGAAGGTGCCAAAAGTGCCAACTGTTTGCACCAAACATTCACACTCCTGCAAGCCAACTTGAATCAGTCTTCAACCCATGGCCTTTTGCAAAATGGGGTATTGACTTGATCGGCCCATTCCCACCGGGCAGAGGCGGTGTAAAGTTTGTCGTAGTAGCGGTGTAATATTACACAAAATAGGCTGAAGCTGAGGCACTCACAACTGTAACGCAGGAGAGAATGATCAGCTTCATCTGGAAGAATTTATAATATCGGTTTGGACTCCCGCAGTCGATCGTAATAGATAAAGGCAGACAGTTCGATGGTCAGAAGTGGAGAGAGTTCTGGAGTTCTTGGAACATAAAGAAGCATTACTCAACACCGTACCATCCACAGTCAAATGGACAAGTCGAAGCGGTGAATAAAATTTTGAAGCTTGTTTTGAAAATTTGCCTCGAAGACAAGAAAGGTAGTTGGGCAGACGAACTCCCAGAAGTCCTGTGGTCCTATAGAACCTCATACCGAGCTAGTACCAGTGAAACCCTATTTACCCTAGCTTTCGGAACAGAAGCAGTCGTCTCGGTGGAGGTCGAGAACTAGACTTGGAATGTAGTAGGGTATGATGAAGAAGGTAACGACGAAGCTTTGGCAGTGGAGAAAGACTTACTCGAAGAAACCAGAGCCTCGTCGGAGCTAAAGAATGCTACCTACAAGCAAAGAGCAGAAAAGTACTGCAACTCCCAAGTACGAAGCAGAAAATTCAAGGTTGGGGAGTTGGTTTTGAGAAGACGGTTGGCAACGCCACCTGGTGTATTTGGGCCAAATTTGGAAGGACCGTTCCGAGTTACCGTAGGCTGGGCGAACTGGAAATATGACCTCAAAGATATGGACGGGAAAGCTTCATTGTACACTTGGAGCGCAGCACACTTGAAGAAGTATTACTAGTAGCAGTGGAAGGGTTGGAGTATGAAGAGAAGCCGTTACGGAATGAATGCTCAGAAGAATGCTCATATGCCATGGGATGAGAAGCTGCTACATTTTCTTGAGGAGTCTGTCCAAGACGATGTGTGTCCCACTCACTCAAAGAAGCTGCTACATTTTCTTGAGGAGTCTGTCCAAGACCATGTGTGTGTCACTCAGTCAGTCTCCCAAGGTTGAAATGATATATTCATTGTACAAACGTGTGTCGGGGACACTGAATATGAAGTTATGAAGAGACTAGTAGTCAGTATCTACACCGATTCAAGAAGATGAAGAAAGTAAAGTACTTCCAGTTGTTGGCAGTAGGGGAAGGTGAACCACAATTTGTAAATAGACTAGCCGAAAGCTCGCATTAGGAATGTTGATCACGACTTCTGTAAATATCATAACTCAATAAAGATGGATTTTTTCAAGAAATTATCTGTTCAAGCTCAAAACACGCAAGGACTTAAGCCCCAAAATGTTATTATTTGAAGCTTGAGGTAAAGGTCGTTAAAGAAGTTTGCTAAAGTGTTCTTCTTAAAGGATCACTAAGCACCCACTGCCCAATGTTAGAAAAATTCTCAAAAGACGGTTTAAAAAGTCTAAGGCAAGGTTTTTAAAACCCAATCGCCCAAGAGAACAATCAAGCACAATTCGCTGCCCTAAATGACATAATACGAATAATTCGCTGCCCAAAGCGGCATAAGATGAACAAATTTGTGCCAAATAAAAAGTACGATTTGTGGTCCTAAGCAATGTAAAACAAACAATTCACTTCCCTAAGTGGTGTAAGACGAACAATTGCGTACCAAGATATAAATATGAGCTGCTAAAAGATAATAACATGCGAAAAATTAAATTAAAGCTGAATAAGAATAGAAGAAACGATGTTTCATTCAAAAAGTACTTTGAAATTTTCAAAGTACTGGGAGTGATGATGGTTACAAAGGCCAACCAGCTAGCCATCTTTCAAAAGCAAAAAAAATCCCTACTGGGCGAACTACTTAAACTTGGTGAGCTACTACAACTTAAAGCAAAAACAAAACAAAAATAAAGACTTTAAGTCTCCGGAGTAGTGGGGGCATCAGTCATGGGGGCGACCTCAGGGGGGACCTCGGCAGCGACCTCCTGACCAGCGGGAGGAGAGAGAAATAGCATGTCGGTAATGTTCTCCAACCCACTGGTGTCTAGCGTGTTGGTATCAATCATGATGTTCCCCATCAAATTTTGCATCTGCTCGTCAGTGGGGGTAGTTTGTTGTTCTTCGTCACCCGCAACGAGCTCGCTAGAGCATATGATCTTGAGGTGTGCGGGGACGAAGTCTAGTTCAATCCCCTGCTGGGCGAGGTCGCCGATGTCCAGCTCCATGTCGGAAGGAATCTTGGCATTCCCTATGCACTCCTTAAACTCTCCGACGAGGGCCTCCCACTCATCATCCTTGTGGGCCCTAGCCCAGTGGAAAGCTCGCAGGACCTTGGCGTAGCACTGGATGAAGACAAGATCTGATGCCTCCGCCTTCAGAACTACCAGGGCCTCTGGTGAAATTGAAACATCCAGGAGGCTTTGGAGCTCGGCCATACGATTGGCCGAGGTGGCGACCTCCTCACAAGGCTGAGAGCACTCCGCCTGGGCTCCCTTACTCAGCCCCCTCTCCAGTTCGAGCTCCCTCCTGGATAGGGCGAGCTCCCCATCCTTGGAGGTAAGTTGCTCGGCGAGCTGTCCATCCTTAGACTTTATTGCCGCCTAAACATTCTTTTGGAGACGGGCGAACTCTTTTGTGACCTTCTCAAGTTTGTTGAGGGTATCCTGCTCAGCCGCCAACGACGCCGAGACCTTCTCTTCCGCAATCGCCGCTGCCTTCTTTGCCTTGGAAAGTTCCTCGGCCATCCTCAAGTAAGAGGTATTCTTCTTCAGGCAAGCCTTCTCACTCTCAGACACCTGCTCGATCGCACGCTGATCTGCAAGCAAAATCCCACTGGCATGGTGCATTGCAAGCCAGATATTGTCCACAGGCTATTGTCCCTCGACTGTGGCCAATTGAGTGTTTGTCTAATGCCTTGGGACCTCCCTAATTACTCAAACGGCAAGCCCGTCTAGAAGGTTGCGCAACGAGGACAGAGACCTGGAGCGTTCATAAGAATGGAGGACCCCACTCCTGTTGGGGTGAGCAATGGAAGCGTACCTGCAAGAGTTAAAACACTTGGATATTAATATTGAACGAAACTCACTACAAAAAGATATGTTCAAAAGAAAATTTCTTACCCAACGCAAGTTGGGTCCCAACCCAAGAGAGTGTCATCCACCTCTTGGAAACCAAATGGAGGTGGAGAGGCGACCGGAAAGACGGCTTACGTTGTAGACAGAGGCGCGGTGGAGTGAACTGAGCCGCCCTGACCTGAGCCAGAGCCACCTCGCCCACCTCGCTCAGACTTCTGGTCCTGCAAGGCGACTTTTTCCCTCTTCTGGGCCTGGGCATCTTCTTCACTCACGCGTGACCCGTCACCACATCGGAGGTTTCTCTTGATTGGAGGTGATGGAGGCAAAAGAGATCGCTCCGGAGGGGTAGCAGCTCGCCCCCTATCTTTTCTGGTCTTGGCAACCTGTGTCTTTTCAGACACCTTAGCTGGCACTTTCTTCTAAGATCCAGAACCCCCAACCTTTTCCTTTGTAGGGGCGTGCTGGGCGAGCTCTGCCTTCTTGTTGGTAGCCAGAGCAGATATAGATGGAGGTCCCTTCTTGTTTGGACGAGGAGGCCACATTTGTAGTTTCCGGACTAGGATTTCAATAGCTTCGAGGACCTCGATCGGAGGGATAACAACCGTCACACCTTGATCTACACAAGTGCAGAGAGTTAAACAAAATCGGGTAAATGATGAAGTAACAATAAACTTGGAGAACTATACCACCTGGGCAAACTATTGTAAGATTGTTACCTGGAAGCTCCGGGGCTTGCACTGTGAGGTGATGAGGAGAAGCAAGGACAAGAGCAATTTGCCTACAGTGATGCTTGCTCAGGTGCTCGATGTCCCGATCCTTATGGTTCCTCAGACAGCACACCGTAGCACGAACTTAAATGCCTTGGAGACATCAAAATTGGTGTGACCGTGCTTGTGATGTTTCGGACCTGCATAAAAGAGAAGATTAGATTAGTAAATCTAAATCAACTCATGCACACCGAGATGGTACACCTACTGCTAACCTCCCCGTATCCTTCGGGTGAGAAAATATGTCCTCCTCGCCCAGTGTAATTTGTAGAAGCTCGCTAGTCTCCCCCTGTTGATGTTGACGAAAAATATTATGCAATGTATTGCCATCATTTTAGACAACATTAGAATTTGCACTTTCTACTAACTTTTCTAATGATATTTCCATGTTATGTTATTTGTCTAGGCATGGCAGTTGAAGACGTGAAGGTTCCAGAAGGTTCCAGAAATGTCAGGCGGTTCCATAGCTTGAGTAGAGGAATATCCACTAACTTGAAAGTTATCAATCATGGGTGGTTATTTTGAAGCCCACTACTTGGCTTCATTGTGGAGTGGAGAGCTCAATTATCACGTCTATAAATAGAGCACCATTTCATTATTTTTTGTATGACCGAAAAGTGTAATTTAGAGTTGAACGGATCATGTGTCATTCACTAGATTCTAGGTTATACACGGTTCATCAGAATGTTGGGAACATTAGTCTCGACATTGTTCACAACATTCATTGTTTGATCTAACAATCCGTTCGGCTGAACGTAGGCGTGTTAGGTTTTTTTTAGGTCTATTCTTATAGGTCTTGTTTAGATCCTTGTGCGATCTTGTGTAGGTCTTGCGCGACCTTGAATTTAGGTTTCTTGTGTAAACCTTGTATTTATCTCACTACAAGTTATAGTGAAGTTTTCCTGCTAATGAAGCAGCATAGCCTATACATTTCGTATAGCCTATGAAAATTTTGATATCCCTTTGCAAAAGTGTGCGTTTAAGTCTTCCGTTGTGTAGTGTTGTCTTTTATGTTCTCGACATTTTTAACAACACTTCTCTAAAACATTTTTAATCTCACGCACCAGCATAGTCAAGTGGTATCAGAGCCACAAACTAGACACATTTAGTTTAAGATCCTGTGTTTGTGTATTTTTGCAATGGAATATCCTTTAACTCCCGCACTAGAACCTCCTATCTTAGATGGCTCCAATTATTCATATTGGAAATCAAAGATGAGGATGTATATCAAGTCTCTTGATGAAAGAGCATGGAGGAGTGTACTTTACGGTTGGACTCAGTCTCTAATTCCAGCCGATGATGATCATGAAGCCCGTGCCAAACAAGAAATCGAATGGACAAATGATGAGGTAACGGTTGCTAACTACAATTCGAAAGCCCTTAATGCAATATTTACATCAACCGATGTATCTATGTTTAAGATCATTTCGAATTGTGTGTCAGCAAAAGATGCTTGGGACCATTTGCAAGAACATTGCGAAGGTTCTGAGAGTGTTCGTAGAACTAAGCTTAGAATGTTAGGTACTAAATTTGAAAATCTTAAAATGAAAGATGATGAAGATATATCTTCGTATAGTGAAAGGATCACTGAGATTTCTAATGAATCACATTCTTTGGGTGAACCTATCTCTAATACAAGATTAGTCCATAAAGTTTTAAGAACCGTACCAAAACGTTTTGATGCAAAAATTTGTGCTATTGAAGAAGGCCAAAAATACTGATCTTATAAGTCTTAATGAATTGATTAGTATTTTAAAAACTTATGAGATGAATTTTGAGCAAAGAGATGAAGTTAATTCTGATAAAAAGGTTGTTGCTTTGGAAAATGATGCTTCTAGTTCTAAAAACATTTCTTTTGTTACTGAAGTTGATTCGGATGATGAATGTTCTGAAATATGTTCCAACACTTCCGACAACATTTCTTTATTAACCAAGCAGTTCAATTCATTTTTGAAAAATAGAGCTAATAGGTTAAAAGCAAATGTTCAGAATAGGAATCAAGGTACTTCTACTCCTAAAATGTTTGAAAAGAAAGAAAGTTTTGATAGATCAAAACAGTTTAATAGGAGTAATAAACCTAAATTCGATCCCGAGTATAGAAAGAATGTTAGGTGTGATGCATGTACTGGATATGGTCATTATGCTAATGAATGTGCTAACACCTTGCTTAGAAAGAAATTGAATTTTAATGCTACCTTGAGTGATGATTCTAATAATGAACCTGACATTGAGAAAGATAATGAATTTGCTTTCTCTGCTAGAATTCTTTTTAATGATACTAATGATGATTTACTGGACGAATTTGAGTCTGATGTTGAAACAAATGTGCCAACATTTGTGACAACATCAAACAAAATCAGTCTAGATGAAAGTTGTCTGATGAGTTCTTTTTCAGAGATGAATATTTCAGGTGAATAACAGGATAATATTCAACAATTCATCAAAGAGAATGATGACTTAAAGCATTCAGTAGCAAAATTTGAAGTATTGCTTACTAGAAAAGATTTAGAGATATGCAAGCTGAAAGAACAACTAGAAAGCACAACATTAAGCTTCAAAAAGTTTACCAAAAGTGCAGAAAAATTACAAGATGCTTTGATAATTTCAAATGTAGGTAAAGAAGGTATTGGGTATGATTCTAACTCTACAAAAATCGTACAAAATGATATGCCTATAAAATTTGTTAAAGCAAGAGATAATAAATCTGTTACTTCTCATTCTAGAAAATATGTATGTCATTTTTGTCATAAAAAGGGTCATATTCGTCCTTACTGCTTTAAATATAAAGAATCTAAAATGTCTTGTAATATGTTGCCTGGTAAAATACAACATATTGAACAACATGATCATGAAAAGGTCAGTGAGTCTGATATGAAATCTAATGTTGTTTATACCTCCTTAAAAGCATGCATTCCTGGTCTATGGTATTTTGATAGTGGATGTTCTAGACATATGACTGGTGATGTTAAATTTCTTACAAATTATAAAATGCATGATGGTGGAAATGTTACCTATGGAGGTGGTTCAAAAGGAAAAATAATTGGTAAAGGTACTTTGAATGTTCATGGTTTTCCAAAGTTAACCAATGTGTTGCATGTTGATGGTTTACGTGCTAATTTGATTAGTATAAGTCAATTATGTGATGATGATTTGCATGTTAAATTTGATAAAAATTCATGCTATGTGCTCAATAATGATGATGAGTGTCTTATGATTGGTAATAGATCTGTAGACAATTGTTATTTGATTGAATCGAATGAAACATGCAATAGTGTGAAATTATATGAAAATACTCTTTGGCATCAAAAACTTGGTCATGCTAATTATAGATGCATTCATGATTTGATTAGACTTGATGTTGTTAAAGGTCTCCCTTCTTTAAAGTTAGACAAAACCAAGGTTTGTGATGCATGTCAAAAGGGTAAGCAAATCAAAGTGTCACATAAAATGTTAGCACACTGTTCGACAACACATTGTTTTGAACTTTTACATATGGACTTGATGGGTCCTATGGAAACTGAAAGTATTGGTGGGAAAAAGTATTTTTTTGTAATTGTTGACGATTACTCTAGATACACTTGGGTAGAATTTTTAAAAGATAAATCAGAAACTTTTAATGCTTTTAAAATTCTTTATAAAAGATTCAAGACTGTTTTCAATACCAAAGTAAAGAGAATTAGGTCTGATCATGGCAGGGAATTTGGAATGCTTTGTTTACTGAATTTTGTCAAAATAAGGGTATCATACAAGAGTTTTCTTCACCAAAAACCCCACAACAAAATGGAATTGCGGAAAGAAAGAATAGGACTTTACAAGAAATGGCTAGGGTTTTACTTTTATCAAAACATTTATCTAAAAGGTTTTGGGCTGAAACTTTAAATACTTCTTGTCATATTACTAATATAGTCTATCTTAGAACTAATTCCAAAATAACTCCATATGAGATCCTTAACAATAAGAAATCAAATGTGAAGTATTTTCATGTTTTTGGTTGTGTTTGCTACATTTTGAATGATAGGGTTCAATTGCATAAGTTTGATTCAAAAAGTGATAAAGGGTTCTTCTTAGGCTATTTTAGAAATAGCAAAGCCTATAGAATCTACAATTTGAGAACTGACACTGTGCAAGAATCAGTTAATGTTGTGTTTGATGATGATTCTAGTCTTGCAGGAACAAATTTTGAAGAGGATGTTACTGATTTGGTTGAAATTTCAAAACCTATAGATTCTGATCAAAATTGAAATGTTGCTCAAAATGCGCCAGCATTTGAGACAACATCAACTAAAAAGTCAGAACCTATAGAGTATCCAAATATTTTTGATAAAACTCCGTCTTCACGCATACTGAAAAATCATCCATCAAATCAAATCTTTGGAGAACAATACTCTGAAATTCAAACAAGAGGGAAGATGAGCGTAAGTAATGTGGTAAGATCCATATGCATGTCTTCTAAATGCAATCTTGTGAATCATGAATGTTACCATTCTTTAGTTGAGCCTAAAAATGTTGTTGAAGCATTAAAAGATGAGAATTGGGTAAATGTCATGCATGAGGAATTAAATCAATTTGAGTGTAATGAAGTATGGACTTTAGTTCCTAGACCCGAAAATGTTAATGTGATTGGAACTAAATGGATATACAAAAATAAAACTGATGAATCTGGCAATATTATTAGGAATAAGGCTAGATTAGTTGCTCAAGGCTATACTCAAGTTGAGGGAATTAATTTTGATGAAACATTTGCACCCGTAGCTAGAATTGAGTCTATAAGACTATTACTTGCAATTGCATGTTTCATTAATATTATATTGCATCAAATGAATGTTAAAGCTGCTTTCTTAAATGACTTTTTAAATGAAGAAGCTTATGTTGAGCAACCTAAAGGATTTGAAAATCCAGATTTTCCTAACCATGTTTTTAAATTGCAAAAGGCTTTATATGGTCTTAAACAAGCTCCTAGAGCTTGGTATGGTAGGTTAACTGATTTTCTTATTGAAATTGGTTTTGTAAGAGGAGAAGCTGATAGAACTTTATTCATCAAGCATGTTAATTCTAAAATTTTGATTGCACAAATATGTGTTGATGATATTGTTTTTGGTTCTACATGTGATTATATGTTGAAAGACTTCGTGAATGAAATGGCATCAACATTTGAAATGTCCATGGTTGGTGATTTGAATTACTTTCAAGGTCTTCAAATCAAACAACTTAAAGATGGAATTTTCTTTTCACAAAGTAAATATGCAAAGAATTTGATTAAAAGATTTGGTTTAGAAAGTGCTAAACACATGAAAACTCCTATTGGATCATCTAAAAAATTGTCTAAAGATAATGCTGGCAAAAATGTTGACCCAACATTATATAGATCGATGATAGGAAGTCTTTTATACCTAACTGCTAGTAGACCAGACATTATGTTTAGTGTATGTTAATGTGCAAGATACCAAGCTGATCCAAAAGAGTCACATTTAAATGCCGTCAAAAGGATTATCAAATATGTTGCCGGCACATGTGATCTTGGTATTTGGTATAGAAAAGATACTAACAATTCCTTGCTAGGTTATAGTGATGCTGATTGGGCAGGTGATAGTGATGAGAGAAAGAGCACGAGTGGAGGTTGTTTCTTCATGGGAAACAACTTAATCTCTTGGCATAGCAAGAAGCAAAATTGTGTTTCTCTATCCACGGCCGAGTCAGAATATATTGCAAGAGGGAGTTGTTGTACTCAATTACTTTGGTTAAGGAAAATGTTTGATGATTATGGTTTAAATTGTTAAATGCTCACTGTTATGTGTGATAACACTAGTGCAATTAATATCTCAAAAAATCCTGTGCAATATTCATTAACTAAGCATATTAGTATAAGACATCATTTTATTCGAGATCTTGTAGAGAAAGATATTGTGAAGTTAGAATATATTTCTACTGAAAAACAACTTGCGGACATTTTTACAAAAGCCCTTGATGACCAAAGATTTTCATCTCTTAAGAAATCTCTTGCTCTATGCACTATTGATTAAATTTATGACGAGTGTTGTAACAAATGGTGACAGCATTTGTGACAACATTTATTAGTTCTCATAATTTTGACTAAGTATTTTTTATATTTCAGTTACTTTATAACTTGATTAGATGTGTTATTATTTTCGTACTTACATGTTGGAACATTTGAAAGTCCTTGACACACATCTCTTAAATGCCGTTAAAAATATACACTAAAAGATGCTAAATCACTGAGTAAATATGGGACACGGAGCTCGCGACTACGATGATCTCTTTCAAAAGGTGATCAAAACTGCATCAATTTGTTCATAATCCATTGAGTAACTATGGGACACGGAGTTCGCTACTATGATGCTCTCTTTTGAAAAGATTGATCAATATGAACTAAAATAGTGTTTTGTAAAAAATTGGGGCAGCACTAATGAAGTAAATTCATGTAAAATCCGTGTTGAGATGTGTGTGTGCCGACATATTTGACAACATCTGCTAGGGCACGAAAATTTGACTAAGTCTAAGATAGTTATTTATTTTCTGAAATTTATTTTTATTAAGTCTTAATTATGTGAATTAATTCTGTGAATTTATTTAATTAATTATGTGCAGTAATGGGTAGTTATTTAATTTTATTTCCAAAATCAACCCACTTCCTTATTTTTCGAAATGATGGGTGGTGTTTTACACCACCACATCACAATTATGGGTAGTGCTCTTCAAGCTGAAAATTTTCGAAAATAACTTCAAATTCATAACTCTATAAATTAGATTTCATTTTGCTTATCATTTTTGCCTTATATCAATTATTGCCTTAGTTAATTCATTTGTTTGCATTAGATTGGAAAATGTATTATTTGTTCACTTGTGTAGTATCACTTCATCTCCTTCATTTCATTTAAGTTTATATTTAATGTTTGATTATTTTAATATTATTTTTCTCTCTGATTTGATTAGATGGCTGCGACCGAAAGCCCTGCATCTTCACAATCATCACACTTGAATTCAACATCCCAAGACAACTCTCTGAAAATACTTGCTTCTATGGCGACTTCACCAAAAACCCAGAATACTACTGAAAATGCCCAGGCATCGGCACCAACATCACCGTCGATCACCATCAGGTCGATGGAAGTTCAAATTCCTGCTGCCCCTCAAACTCTTACCTTCACAAATCCTCTCTCAATCCAAGCCGAAATGGCTCCTTCTTCTTCCATAACACCTACTGCTCCTGAACCTTCAAAACCCATACCAAAGGAACTGGAAAGATGTCAAATTGAAATTAAACTTCCAGCGGACGCGACGATGGATGATATGGTTGCTGCCTACAACTAACTCTGCCTTCAAACGACTACACCTGTAATCGTTGTGGGGGAGAGTGTGATTGACTTGGAACCGGTGAGAAGAATGGCGCATCCAGAAGACTATGTCAATGAACGAGCATCAGAGGGTGAAACTGACTCTGAAAATGGTTCTGACGACTTTAAATGCTCCAGCAAATCTCTGCACCTGGGAGAGCGGCTCCAAAAAGTTCATAGTCGTGGGCGTGGAAAGAATGTAGCTCTTGGTGGTAAACGGAGGATTTCCTACAGAACAATGGGAAAGAAGGTGAACTATTCTGAAAAGAGGAGAAAGGTACTGGAAGATGGGATTGCTTCTAATCCTATCAAGGTATTTAGCGAGAATGAGGAGAAAGAAGCCTCCTCTGCTCCAACTAAAAACAAGGAAAGCTCAGAGGAAACTGATTCCAGCATGAACATTCCGTTGAATCAGTACATTGCTTAGAGAAAATCATCAAGTAAAGAGAAAGGGAAAAGGATGTCCTGCATGATGTTCCCGTGAATGCTGCTGAAGATGTTGCCTCTCCGATGGCAACATCAGAACCTGAACAATCAGAAGATGATGAGCAACATTCTGAACAACACTCAGATCAATCTTATCAAGCTGAGGAAGGTCAAGTACATTCTAACTCTGAAAATGATGATGATGTTGTGTCTGAAGAGGATTTGGATTATCATGCTGTTGATAGCAAGAGGTTTAAAGAAATTAGGTCTAGGCTATTGATTACTGAAAAATTGATCAAGGTTTCTGATTTTGAAAAACTTGGGATTGTCAGATATTTGGAGGAAAGAATGCTGTTATACTCTGTGACTTGTGCTAAACCATACTTTGTTGAATGGGTTTATGAGTTTTATGCTAATTTGCATGCACATACTGAAAGGGAAAACTCTAAATTCTTTGGAACTACTTGGTTTAGAAATGTGAAAATTATGATGAATTCAAGGGTGATTAATAGTGTTCTGAAATCTGAAAATTGTGTTGAACCTGTGATTGAGGATATGGATGGTGTGATTTATGTGCTGACTGGTGGTTTAGTTTCTACTTGGGTGAATAGACTTAGTGCTTCAAAGTTGACAAGTTTGTTTTCTATACTGCATAAGTTGGTTGTTTACAATTGGCTGCCTTCAACAAATACAACAATTTTGACAAAGGAGCAGGCCGTCCTTTTGTACAAAATTCACATTAAACAGTTTGATCTGGGGCAGACAATATTCAAGAATATGCTGAGCTATACTGGTCCTATGGGAAAGGGTTGCTTCCCTATCCATGTTTGATCTCCTTATTGCTAGAAGATAAGGATTTTGTTAGGCCAGCAGATGAAACAATCAGCAGCTTTCAAGCAAGCTTCAGAGTTGCTCACACCTTACTCTGTGGTCCAAGGGTTATTGATGTTCCTTTGCCCGGTGCAAATTCAGCCAACACTGATCAAAACCAACCCTCTGCCTCAAATGTCGCTGAAAATGTTGGCAACATTAATGCCAACATGTCACCTGGAGGATCCATCCTTACTGTCCAACTAACTCCCTCTTATATTCTTGATCAAATCTCTTCTTTGCAGACTACTATTAATAATTTTCTGGCAAATGTGGAGGATTTGAAGATAAGAAAAATATTTTGGGAGAGGCTCCTTTCCACTCCAATAGGGGGAGTAGCTCCTGATGTTGATACAACAAATGCTGGGGGAGTGCAGTTCATGGAAGTTGATGTTGATCCAGAAGAACCAGGAAATGCAGTTGTTGCTGAAAATGCTGTTCAAGATGATGCCAACATTCTAAGGCAGACTGTTGATGAGGTGGTTACTAATGAGGTTGGGGTCTCACAATCTATTCCTGATGATGTTTTGAATCCAGATGCTGATGTTTAGAGTTAATCTTGATTGGTGATGATGTTCGAAGAATGTGGGAGCTTATAATGTTCATTCCTTTCTCTCCTTTACTTCATGTCTTGGAAAAATGAACTCTGTTTTTACTTAAGACTCTGTTTTTATTTTATAAGTTGCAATAGTTGGTAGCCTAAAAACAGTTATTTTCTTAGGCTATTCTGATTCCTGTTTTTTGCTAGGTCTAAAGCATTGTTTGTATGCTTTATGAACCTTCTCTCTTAATCGTTTATTTTATGTTCTGATTTGTTTTGGTTTATAGTTATCCTTTTGGTCTATAAGCACATTATGTTGTGCTTTATGTCCAGAAAACTTGTTTTGGTTGATAGTTAACCTTTTG
>JAPKLY010000999.1:6834-22334 GCA_026898435.1 Prunella vulgaris
AAGTTTTCTCATTTTTTTCATCTTTTAAAAAATAGTTAATTATTTCTATTGATGCTTTTCTCCTTCCTTCTTTAAATTTTTTAATAATATTTAAATAAAATAAAGTAAATGGTAACCGACTAACACATCCACTACAATATTCCACATTTTTGAAAAAAATTGATTCCCATTTTCAATTAAAAAAACAAAAACTTAATAATATTTAAAAAATTATTAACCGCCAACACGCTAACTAATTTATTTAAAAAATTTATTAAAATTATTAATTTATTAATAATATTTAAAAAATTATTAACCGTCCAACCGGTGGTGGCGGCGGCAGAAAAGCGCCTCTCCCCTGGGCCGCCGCCTCTCTCTTCTTCTCACTCTCTCACTTTTACTTCTCTCTTTGAAGTAGAGACATATTATCCTCATAATATGTACAAATTAACATTAAATTGAACCAAGAAAAAAATGCGGTGTGGTTAAATTCATATTGTATGTTGCTTTTGGCGAGACTGAACATTCAATCCACACAGGGAGAAATAATAAAAAAAAATTAAAAGAAGAACTACTGCAAAATTAAGAGGAAAAACTGTCACTAATTGTATAAGAAAAAAGTTATTTAAAATGGATAATTAAGATTAGTGGGTGGTTTATGAAAAACTAAGGGTTAATTTAATTAAATAAAATTTGAAATTTTAATAGTAGTTGTCGTGTGAGTGGGACAGTGGAGTCAACGAAGTTTTTAAAATTTAAAATTTCTCACATTAGTTCTGATTTTTTTTTAAACAGGTATTGGGATGAGTTCAAATTGGATGTCAATTGCACAACTGCTGTCTCATGATTCCACTTCCATTCAAGAGATCATACACTACTAAAGTGAGAAATCATACTGTTTTTTTTTTTTTTTGTTTCAAACACCACAAATATTGTAAAAATATATATATTCACACTCTCTTGCTGACTCAAAATAAAAGATTGAAATTGCTTGGTCTCCATTTATTTTCTATTTTGTTTTTTATATGGCTTAATCGTTTAAATTTGCGAGAAATTACTTTTAATATTGTATCCATAGATGAGCACTTCTGTTAATGCTGTGCAGTGTGCTGCCTAGAACTTTATTACTTAAACATTAATTTACTAATGTCCTAAAATGCAGAACTGGAAGCACTTGGCCTATTGTTGGTTATTATGTCCTGAAATGCAGAATTATTAATTTGGTTTTATCTGTTTCTCTGGCTATTATAAAAAAAAAAAAGGTGGCTCTGAATTACTGTGATATGATTGTTTTTAAGTATTCCATTGCTTAATATAAATATATAAAGCATAAATAAGGTCTGTTGAAGTGGTAGAAACTTGTTGCCTGGCTACAACACCATTTTTTTATTTTTTATTATGGAATAGTTATGTAAACATTGAAATTGTAGTTGACAGATGTTAATATTCTTGTGTATGTGTGTATATATTTGGTTTGTCAAAGTGTTTGATGCTTTCTAATAATTTAATGGATTTTTGTTTTTAGCAAAACACAGATGCAAGCTATATATAGAATTGTTGATCTAGTGTATCAGACAAAAACTTGTATGAAACTGTTTTGTACAGTTTCAAAACAGGCACATAGTGTAATAAACCAAAGTCTAAAAAATTCATTATACCAAATAAATCATCCATGGACTGTACAATGATATTTTTTCCACTATGCAATATGTTATTCTTGTCCCATTTGCAAATGTATTCAGCTTCATTGCAGCTGTATGCGAAACAAAAAATAAAATTTAAATGTATTTGTGCAAATAGATGCAAGTGGAATTTGCATGTGAATTTTTTGATAAAATATATAAAATTCAACAAGTGTAATATAAAAGGTCCCCTTATTGGTACTAAACGGAATCTAGAAAATATTTGTAGTTAGCATTATGATCAAAAAAATATTTCCACAAGTATTGTATCGGTAATATATACTGAGTAAATGTTGTCATGTAATCAATCAATAGTATAATCAAGAAAGATACATTATGGTATAAACAAGCATGCTATAGTATAATCGAGAAAGCTATAGTATAATTAAGAATATTATAGTAATATCGAGAACACTATAGTATAACTTTTTAGCAAATTTTATAATCGAACAAACTTTAATATAATTGAAAACACTATAGTATAAACGAGTGAATTATAGTATAACGAAGGACACTGTAATATAATTACTCATCTCAAATTCAAGCAATACTATATAACAATATAATCCAAAAAAAGGGAATATAGTCCATAAAATCATTATTACATTTCTATAACAAAACGAACATACAATAGTATAATTAATAACACTATAGTATAACTGAGAGTACTATAGTATTATTGAAAAACTATAGTATAATTAATTGTCAAATAATTCATTTACTATAGTATAATAAAAAAAATATTATAGTATAAATGACCAACTCAAATACATCAACAGTACACCACACTAATTTATAAAAAACAATAACAAAAAAATAGCATTTTTATTTAACAACAATCAGCATCATAATGAACTAAATTCACATTCTTTTTTTTTTACACTCTAAAAACTTCATAAAAATATAATTACATTTTTATAATAGTAAACATAATATCTAACAATTAAATAAAAAATATAAATCATATTCTGGGAGCAATTGCTATTACTTATATAACAATAGGGGGAAGTTGTATCTAATATGTAAAAATACATGAAACCTATACATGAGACACTGAAGATGGAAGATATATTCCATTTTACTCACAAGAAGACCTCTTTCATTTGGCTTTATATGCACAGAATCTTCCTCAACCTTTTCCACCAATCCTTTCAATTTTCTAAGATCTCTTTTCACAATTATAACCATGTCTCCCTTCAAAAACTGGTCTTTCTTTCTTCTTGCAAAGAGTATTGACAAACTTGATGCATCACCATCTTCAGACTCATCCGGTTGCTTAAATTTTTCAAGTTCATCAAAAGTTGGTTGTACACTCTTAATACTGATGGATCTCAATGACACATTTTTTTAGAGTAAACCATCCTTAAACATCATTCCCTCAATTTTTTTCATTATAATCACCAGTAGATGGATCTCTTTTACGCTCTACACGAATATGCAGCTCTCTGGACCAAACCATTTAGGCAAAAAGAAAAGGTGACATGAAACACATATCAACGAGGCTAGATATAAATTTTACTGAGGTTGCATGATTACCTAGCTTCATCAATATTCATAAAACATGATGGAGGGGTAAATGCCTTCTTCTTTGAAACATCTATTCCTTTCTGATACGTGGCCAGCATAACTTATCAGTTGCCACTAAATAAACACATCTAAAGCTTATTTACTTAAGGTATGTTTGTTCGTAAGATAAAAATATCTATCCGTAAAAAACATACCATTAAATGCTTGATTTCTTGTATTATATATGTTGTTCATCCCAGACTTAGAATATTTGGACACAAAAAGGCATCAACTTTAGCAGAGTCATTACCAGAAGATAAACTATTTCTTTGCTATCTTGCAACAATAGGGCAAACTCGGTGATTACATTGCAGATTGAAATAACTATAAGCCTATGTCATGTTTACAATGGTAAAAAAAAACAACATTCCTTAAAAAATAAAAGATACTTACCAGATTGTTAGCCAGTGCCTGCAAGTCAATCCTTGGAATTGACTTCACTATTGCTCTCAGTCTCAGCCGCATATTGTCAATATGTACAACCTTACATTTTCAAAAAAAGACAAAAGAAATGTGAAGAATGTAATATGCCAATAAAACAGGTCATTTCAAAAAAAAATGTGAAGAATGTAATATTGAATTTCTGGACTTGATATTTGTTGAGTACTTGAAAGTTGAAACCTTAACATTGAGTGCAAGAAAGATACAATATCTCAATAAATAACATTTGTTTTTGCGAAGACATGATAACTTTCATATTACACCGTGGTAGTAAAAGTAAGCTTCTTCACTATCAGCTTTTTATAGCAAATCACATGGTCAATTATAATCAGTATATAGGAACTGATGCAGCGGGGCGTATCCATCGAAGGCAAACACCTTCTACCTAACATTGATTCAATATGAATGCCGTAGAGATAGGAAAATAGGGGAAACCCTAATATTGTTCATAAATCATTCAAAACTCACAAAATCCACAAAACAGCGTATAAATAAGCAAACAGAGATAAAACGAAACAAAAGCCCACAAACAGGGTCCAACAAGAATAAAGAAATAACAATAAAGAAATTAAATAGAAATTAATTGCGAGTCTTCGTCTTGTCGAGGCCCAGTAGATCCGTCTTCTTGAGATAAAGCGCCGCAGCTTCATCTCCATCATTCTCACCGTCTTTGGAAAGATTCACCCTCGAATCGGAACCAGCTTCATTTCCAGAAGAATTGTCACCCTCAAAAGGAACCAAGTGCCTCACATTGAAAATATCAGCCGTACGGATATGACTCGGGAGGTGAAGGCGATAGGCATTAGGATTGATTTTCTCAATAATCTCAACAGGACCAATTTTTCTCGAAGCCAGCTTGTTGTATTCATGAAGGGGAAATCTGTCCTTCTTCAAAACAGCCCAAACAAAGTCCCCGACTGCAAACTGGATGACCCTGCTATGTGCATCAACGGCACACTTGTAACGTGCGTTAGCCGCCTCAAGATGCTGTTAAGTCGTGCGATGCAAGGTTTGGATGTCGCTAATGAGATCCGTCGCCCGCATGTCCTGAGGCTTAGTAGATGGAAGAGTCACCAAATCAATAGGATCACGCGGTAAAACGCCATAAACCACCAAGAACGGACAGAAACCTGTACTCCGGTTCACTGCAATGTTGTGTGCGAATTCAGCCGAACTCCACTTCAAGTCCCATGATTTTAGATTATCACCCACCAAACAACGTAACATATTACCCAAGGACCGGTTGACAACCTCCGTCTGACCATCGGTTTGCGGATGATACACACTACTAAAATGCAACTCAGTGTTTGCCATGCGCCAAAGCGTACGCCAAAAATGCCCCAAGAAACGAGAGTCCCAATTTTAAACAATGGATAACGGCAAGCCACGCAAATGAAAGACGTCACGAAAGAACAGTTGGGCGACATGCACGGCGTCTGTAGTACATTTGCAAGGGAGAAAGTGAACCATCTTCGAGAAACGATTAACCACGACAAAAATGGCATCATGACCACGTTGTGTACTGGGGAGACCCATGACAAAATCCATGCTCATGGCGGCCCTTGGGCGAGAAGGGACCGGTAATGGCCTATACAAGCCGGCATTAGTCACGGAACCCTTAGAAGTCTGGTAAATTTGGCAACGCGAAATAAAACTCACCACATCACGATGTGCCGTCGGCCAGAAGAATCGACAAAGTAGGATCTCAATCGAACGGTCCCGACCCACATGACCCGTTCCATGAATCTCAGAGATAATCTTCTGTCGTAAACTACATGCTGGAACACAGAGCAAAATACCCTTAAACACAATGCCATCAATGAGTTGAAACATGTCGTCTGATCCCACAAGAAGATGAGCATGAATAGGACCGAAAAAGGTATCACCCGAGTAGAGTTCACGAAAACAATCGAAGCCCGGGACCTCGATGCGCATATCATGAAGAAGACATAGACGATGGCTCAAGGCATCCACAACTTTATTTAAAACCCCAGATTGGTGACGGACAACAAATGTGAACTGTTGCAAGAATGAAGACCATTTAGCATGGCGAGCGGATAAGGAATCTTGGTTTGCCAAATGTTTCAAAGCCTCATGATCAGTGTATAACAAAATTCCCGCTGAAACAAGTAATGCCTCCAATGTCGAACAGCTCGAACCACGGCGCAGAACTCAATATCGTAAGTACTATACCGGAGCCGTGCACCGGTAACCTTCTCACTTAAGTAAGCAACTGGACGTCCCCCTGACTCAAAATAGCCCCGATACCTGTCTTAGAAGCATCACAATTCAATTCAAAAGGTGTAGTAAAGTCCGGCAAAACAAGGAGGGGTGCATGCGTGAGCTTATGCTTGATAAGGCAAAAGGTTTGATCAGCAGCCGAGGACCAAGTAAAAGTTTTACCGTGCATGGTATCAGTCAATGCTGCCATGATGGCACTGAAATGAGAGATAAAACACCTATAGAACGAGGCGAGACCATGGAAGCTACGTACCTGGGTGATCGTAGTAGGGGTGGGCCAATCCCTAATGGCCGCCACCTTTTGTTCGTCGACCTGTATCCCCAAACCTGAAATGCGGTACCCAAAAACAAGATAGAATCTGAACAAAAAGAGCACTTGGAAGTGGCCGCAAAAAATTTCTCAGTTCGCAAAATCTGAAGAACCGAACGTAGATGTTGCAAGTGATCGAATTCAGACTTACTGTAGATCAAGATATCGTCAAAATACACAACAACACAAGTGCCAATCAGAGGACGGAGAGCCTGGTTCATAACCCTCCTAAATGTGCTTAGAGCATTAGAGAGGCCGAAAGGCATGACCAACCATTTGAACAACCCCTCACGCGTCTTGAACGCAGTTTTCCACTCGTCACCGGGGCGAATTCTGATTTGAGCCACTCTTCAAATCCAATTTAGAAAAAACTATCGCACCACTCAATTAGTCCAAAAGATCATCGAGACGTGGGATAGGGAAATGGTACCGAACGGTGATCTTATTAATGGCCCGGTTATCGACACACATACGCTAATCACCTGTTCTTGGGAATGAGCAAAGCTGGGACCGCGCAAGGGCTTAAGCTTTGTCGGACAAAACCCTTACTGTTAGGATATCTATGTTAGATGTTTTGATGATATAAACCAATCAGCTTGTAATATGACCAGCTGAACATGTTAGTCAGCGGATGAGTAGTTAGGATTAGATAGGTTCAAGTAAGGGGGAATCTACCTTGCCGCCTAGAAGATCTGAAGCTATCATAGAAGAGAAGACCAGCTGAGACCTTGTGGACTTAGCCGATTTTAGAAGACAGAAGATTTAAGCAGCTGACACTGGAGCATCGAGAGCAGATCATCAGAGAAGTTAACATCAGCCGATAGCTGAAGAGCAGATCAGCTGATATCAGAAGATTAACTGATCAGCTGAGAGCACGTCGCAGACAAGACAAGGACCATTGATAAAAGACTTATTCAGACGAAGTCAAGAAGACCAGCTGAGGTGCACACCAGCAGACTTGCACATCAGCTGAGGTCCAAGTATCAGCAGACTAATACACCAGCTGAGGAGACAGATCAGCTGAGGTTTTGTGCTTAGCCCAGGTTCTTCGGAATCAATCTTAAGGGTTGACTTGCGACATAAAAGGAAGATTCCTAGTATAGAAGATCAATCAATCAAGGGGACAAACTTGATTGATTGAAGATCGCGAAGGCTGACGGGAATCAAGAAGGAAATTCAATCAATCACAATGATTGATTGAATACGATATTATAGGATCTCAGATTTCTAGTCCATTCCAACGGCTAGTTATTTGATCCTATAAATTAGAGTAATAGTGATAATTTCTGTATTGGATTTACAAGCACATTAAGCTAGCCAATACTCTGTCAGTTTTATCACTTACGCTAAAAAACACCATCCATACTTATCCTTTGTAAAAGCTTTGTAGAAGCTGTGAGAAGTCAATTGCAATTATAGCATTGACAAGTTGTAAAGAGAGTAGTACTCTCAAAACTGTGTAAGTAAGTGAGTAAGTGAGTTAGTGGAGAGCCCCTCAAGTCCAAGTTGGATAGAGGAGAGTGGATGTAGGACAGTTGGTCCGAACCACTATAAACCCCTGTGTCTCTTCGTATTTCTTTCTATTCTTATCTGTGCACATCACATAAAAACAAATTTTCATTAAAACGTTTCCGCACTATACACAGCGCACTATTTTCAAAATTCAGACTACCTCAAGTAGTCTGCTGATTTTCTGAATAAATCAGTAAAATTGAAAAAGGTTTTTGAATCCTTACAAGTCTATTCAACCCCCCCCCCCTTCTAGACTTGTTCAAGTGTATTCTTCCCTAAAACCTGCCTTTGGGACCAACAAGTGGTATCAGAGCTGTGTGTCCAAAAGACCACAGCCTGAGAAAGCTTTTGGTGGTCACCTGGACAGATCCCTGAAATTTTTTTTTGGAAAAATTTGTGTGCTTTTTATCTAATCACTTGCAGATATGTCTTCCTACAAAAAGAGTGGATCCAAGACAAGGAAGTTGCCTGAATTCTCCATAGAGGATTATGATTACTGGAAATTCAGAATGGAGAATCACCTTGGAGTCATTCATGACCGAATGTTAGATGTTCTGGAGAAAGGGCCAATCAAGTTCTTCTGGGAAGGAATAAGTGATGGCAAGACTCCAGAAGCTGAAATTAGTGAACGAAGGAAGACAGAGAAGAAGAAGAGTGAACTAAACGATGCTGAAAGAAAACTCTTCAACCTCGATCAAGTGGCCAGAACAGAAATCATTGAGACTCTCTCCAAAGAATATATAGAGAAAATCAAGACGTGCAGAACCGCTAAGGAGATGTGGGAGAAACTCTCCTTGATGTGTGAAGGGACAGATCAAATCAAAGAAAACAAGCTTCAAGCTGTTCTACATACCTTTGACACATTTAAAATGAAAGCTGATGAAACCATTGATCAGCTAGATATGAGACTGACAAACATACTGAATAAGGCAAGCTCCTTAGGAAAGGATTACTCGGAGAAAGAGATTAATAACAAAATTCTGAGATCTCTTACTCCTAGATGGAGAGTGAAGGTGACAGTAATTAAAGAGACAAAGAATTTATCTGAGATGAGTCATCATACACTGCTATCTCATCTAAAGGCACATGAGTTCGATATCCAAGAAGAAGATCAAGAAGATGAGACTCCAACTTCATCAGCCACAAAGAATGTTGCATTCTCTGCTGCAGCTGATAGTCAAGAGAAATCCTCTGCTCCAGAGGACATGAGCTTAAAGGAGCAACTTGCTTTATTGACCAAGAAGTTTGACAAGATGTCAAACAAGTTTCAGAAGTATAGATCTCATTGGAAGAAGAATAAGAGTGATTCTTCCAGAAGATACCAGAAGTCATCTGATGCCAGAAGACCATCAGATGAACAGGAGACCAGATATAAGTCTCCAGAGAGAAGGAGGGATCCAAGTCCCAGAAGAGGAGGAGATGGTGTTTGTTTCACTTGCAACAAGCCAGGACATCTCAGTTATGATTGTCCTCAACTTACCCCAAGAGAAAGAGAAGAAAAGAGGATCAAGAGAGATCGCAGGTTCACTGATAAGAGAGCTCTGCTGGAAGAGGAGGAGAAGCAGGATATCAGCTCATCCTCGTCCTCATATGATTTTGAATCAGAGGATGATATCTGCCTTATGGCTAAGGTGGAAGAGGTTAACTCTAGCCCTATAGAAAGAGGAGAAGCCAAAGGCCATGTCTGGTACATTGATAGCGGTTGCTTGAAGCACATGACATTTGAGAAGCATCTTCTCCAGAACTTTGTAACACTGGATGGGCCTAGAGTTGTGTTCGGTGACAACAATTTTGGAGTCACCAGAGGAGTAGGCACCCTGCTGATCAAAGGAACAAGAGTTGAAGAAGTCTACTATGTAGAAGGGCTCATGCACAATCTTCTGTCTGTATCCCAATTCTGTGACAAGGGATACTCAGTAAGATTTTCTAAGAACTCCTGTCGTGTTATTAATGATTTAAATGAGCAGGTGCTACTAACTGGCCTCAGAAGAGGTAATATGTATCTTACAGATTTTGCAAGCTGTCCAGCTGACTCATGTTTGGTTGCTAAAAGCTCATCAGAGATCAGCTGGCTCTGGCACAAGAGGTTAGGTCATCTGAACTTCAAGACTCTCAACAAGGTTGCAAGGAAGGGTCTAGTCAGAGGTCTACCAAATGAGGTGTTTGCATCTGAGCAGAAGTGTGATGCCTGTCAGAAAGGGAAGCAGACTAAAGCCTCATTCAAAGATGTGTAGAGTACTTCAACAACAAAAGCACTCCAGCTGCTTCATATGGACTTGTTTGGACCTGTCTCACCTCTTAGTTTCAGTGGAAGGAAGTACACACTGGTGATTGTTGATGACTATACAAGATTCACTTGGGTAGTGTTCTTGTTCAAGAAGAATGAGACTATGGTCAAGATGCTGGAGTTGTTCAAAAGGATTCAGAAGGAACTGGACCTCAGCATAGTCAGAATCAGAAGTGATAAAGGTACTGAGTTTCTTAAATCTGTTGTTTCTGACTATTGCAGGGATAATGGCATTTAGCATGAGACATCAGCTGCCAGAACACCTCAGCAGAATGGGTTAGCTGAGAGGAGAAACAGAACCCTCAAGGAGGCAGCAAGGACTATGTTAGCTGAATATCAGACTCCTCAAAGATTTTGGGCAGAAGCCATCAATACTGCCTGCTTCATCCAAAATAGGTGTCTACCAGTCAAGAGACATGGGAAGACTCCTTATGAAATGTACAAAGGTAAAACTCCTAACCTTTCCTCTGTCCATACTTTTGGGTGTAGGTGTTTCATCCATGACAATGGAAAGACTAAGTTAAAGACTTTTGATGCTATGGTTGCTGAAGGAATATTCTTAGGATATTCTGGAAGTAGCAAAGCCTATAGAGTCTTTAATAAAGTCTCTCTCTGTGTGGAGGAGACACCCCATGTTGTATTTGATGAATCTTTTCACGAGTACAGCAAGGAGAAGCTAGCAGAAGAGATGGATCAGCTGAATCTGTCAGATAAGCCAGATCTGATTAAGGTAGTAGTACCTAGGATATAATCAGACTCAGATTCAGATGATGAGCCCAAATCAGCTGATAAGCCCTCATCAGCATCAGGTGATGGCACATTGACTCCTGACACTAACCAAGGGGGAATTTCAGACAAGACCCAAGAGGAGCAGACTATGGCACCTCAAAGGGGCAAGAAGACATTGTCTAATTTCCCAGCTGAACAGATTCTAGGAGATCCAAGTGTAGGTGTTCAGACCAGAAGAAAGCTAAACTTGGGTGCTCAATTCAGTTGTTATGTGTCTCTGATAGACCCAAAAATATCCATGAAGCTCTTGAAGACCCAAACTGGATTGTAGCTATGCAAGAGGAGCTAAATCAGTTTGCAAGACAAGAAGTTTGGACCCTAGTAGAGAGGCCCAAACATCAGAAGGTCATAGGCACTAAGTGGGTAGTTAAGAACAAAAAGGATGAAAATGATGTAGTGGTAAGAAACAAGGCAAGGCTAGTAGCTCAGGGGTATTCACAGTCAGAGGAGATTGACTATGATGAAACATTTGCTCCTGTGGCAAGACTAGAAGCCATTAGATTGTTTCTGGCCTACGCTATTTTCAAAGGATTCAAGGTATATCAGATGGATGTCAAGTAAATGTTTCTGAATGGAATCCTGGCAGAAGAGGTTTATGTGGAACAGCCACCAGGATTTGAGATTGGGAACAAGGTTTATAGGTTGCAGAAAGCTTCATATGGACTAAAGTAGGCACCTAGAGCTTGGTATGATACTCTATCACAGTTCCTACTGGATAGTGGATTCAGTAAAGGAAAGATAGACAAAACCTTGTTCAGAAAGGAAGACGGAGATGATATTCTCTTAGTGCAGATATATGTGGATGATATCATCTTTGGCTCCCCCAACAAACTGATGTGTGATGAGTTCAGCAAGCTGATGACCAGCAAGTTTGAAATGTCCATGATGGGGGAGATGACTTATTTCCTTGGACTGCAGGTAAAACAGATGTCCAATGGAACGTTCATTAGCCAAGCTAAGTATGCCAAGAATTTGATAGAAAAGTTTGGAATCAGTAGCAGCAGAGAAGCTAAGATTCCAATGATGGCAAATTTTAGCATGGATCCAGATGAGGCTGGTGAGAAAGTAGATCAGACACAATATAGGGGACTTATTGGTTCTCTGCTGTATCTCACTGCCAGCATACCTGATATCAGCTTTGCAGTAGGGGTGTGTGCAAGGTTTCAGGCAAATCCTAAGAAATCTCATCTGGAAGCAGCAAAGAAGATTGTAAAGTATTTGAAGGGTACTTACAATCTAGGCCTCTGGTACCCAGCTGATGACAACTTTCAGCTGAGTGGGTACTCAGATTCTGACTATGGAGGGTGCAAAATTGATAGGAAGTCAACCTCTGGCACATGTCAGTTTCTGGGAAGTAAGCTGATATCTTGGTTCTCCAAGAAGCAGACTTCAGTAGCTACTTCTACAACAGAAGCAGAGTACATGGCTGCTGGTAGTTGCTGTTCTCAGCTGCTCTGGATCAGACAATAGCTGAAGGACTACCATGTGATCACAGAAGAGATACCCATCTTCTGTGATAGCACAAGTGCAATAGCCATTACTCAGAATCCTGTTCTCCATACTAGATGCAAGCATGTGGACATAAGACATCATTTTCTTCGGGATCATGCTGAGAAAGGAGATATCAGGATGGAGAAGATTCATACGGAGAAGCAGAGAGCAGATGTTCTTACCAAACCCTTAGCAGAGGTAAGATTCAGAGAATTAGTAGCACAGTTAGGAATGATAGATGGAGGGGCAGTTCTATAGAGAGAAAGTTTTTGGGTAAACGGGTAGTCAGCTGGTACCCAGCTGAGGACTATTCTGCTGAAGTAGTCAGCTGATCCTCACATCAGCTGATCTGGTATGTCTACTTATTATTTCCTTTCTTTTCTCTATCTTGTTATGTCTAACTTGATACAGGGATAAGTTATGAAAGTCAGATAAGGCCACTTTGCTTCAGCTGGTTCATGTCAGCTGACATTAAAGACTCAGATGAGCAGAAAAGATTTTCATAAGGATCGCTCTTATCAGCTGATTTTGCCACGTCAGCATCTCGATAAGTATTTCTATGATCTTTATGACGATTTTTCTTAATCTATCAAATCTTTTAAAAAAATTAATAAATCCCTAATTTCTAAAATTATTTTAGAAAATTGGCAATCAAATCTTTTTGTTTACGAACAATCGGGGATTTATTACCTTTTCAAAATAAGGTGTCAGTTGTAATTAATTTAACACCGTCTAAATCTTCTCAAAAAGTGCTTTCATCATTACCTTTTTCAAAAAGGGAAATCTTTTGAGGCGGTCAAAACCTTTTCGAAATCCTGACACCCACGCATCACCTCCAAAATACTCAAAGGTCATTTATTCTGGACCTTTGATTTATGTGATGCAAGATACAAATCTACGATCAAAACTGATCAGTTTTAATTTTAGAAAAACTGCTCATATCTCTCGATACTTATATATACCCCTTTAAAATTCTTTCTGAAAACTTCTGTTCCTAAATCTTTCTGCCCGAAGTTTTCCTGCATACTATTCTCTCTGCACTCAAACCCTGTTTTGAAGGTATGGCATCTAAGGCAATGCAAAAACTCTTCAAGGAAAAGATGTACGCAGAGATGTGTTACGATTTCGACATGACTAGGGTTCTTGAAATTAGAGAAATCCTAAACCTTCTCCAAAATCAAAACCTCCAAACCTTCATCTCCATGACCCCCCCTGACCATAAAACACTAAATTTCTATGCCTTCCAATTCCTTCTTAGGGCCCAGTTCAGCACAGACTCCATCGGCTCCTTGGTTGATGAAGTAGCTGTTGTTATCTCCAAGGATGTTGTCGCTGATGTCTTTGGCCTATCCTCCACTGGTGTCCAACCTCACAAATACAAGGAAGCTGACTACCTGGAGACTTTTCAGTTGATGGCCAGGACGAGTTACAGGGACACCACCACGAACCTGAAGAAATCCATGCTGAGGAGGCAGTTTCGGTTCCTGATGGATGTAGTGACCAAGGTCATCTTGGCGGAACAGGGGAGTTTGGACGCTATTACCAAACTCCGCCTGAGTGTGGCCCGCACCATTCTCGATGGGGTGCAAGCAGACTGGGTGAGTCTGCTATGGTTCCGCCTGGAACAGGAGTCCAAGAGGTGCTTGGTGAAGGAGGTGAATGGGGAACATGTTTACAGCTTTAAATACAAGTGTTCCATGGCCACCAAGATCATTATTCTTCTGAATCATCTGCTGCCCCAGCATGAGTGGGATGAGGAATGGGTTGTTGAGTACAACCACACCAAGTTCTTAAGGGGAAGTAACTTGGACATCATTGGGCCAGCTGACTCAGATTCCGACGATGATACAGTAGCTGTTGCCCCTGGTCCTTCTGCTGGTCATGGGAAGAAGCAGAAGAGGAAGGCTCCAATGCCTGCTGGAGGTGGTAAAAAGAAGAAATCCAAGAGAGAAACCACTCCAATTCAAAGGAAGCTCTCCTTTGATTCTGATTCATATGAAGAAGAGGATACTGCCGTGCTAAGCAGTCTGAAGAGGAAGAAATCTTCAGCAGAGAAGCCTACTCTGCTGGTTGATGAGTCATCTGGAGAAGAAGAGCAGGCTGTGGAGGAGTCAGCTGAGAAGGCTACATCAGATGATGATTCTGCCACTGGCTCTGATGAAGAGGAAGAAGAGTCGGAAGAGAGGGAGTCAGCTGAACCCTCAGTAGCTGAGACAGAGGTTCTTCATTCCTCTGCTGATACACCATCAGCAGACACACCTATTGTTGCCTCACCTATCAGGTCAGCTTCTCCTACACCCTTTTCTGATCCTTCCCAACACTTCTCAACCCCAGCCGATCCCTCACCTTCACATATCCCAGTCGGTAATGAACCAGAGGAAATGGCTACCTCTGGAGAGCCTTCAGCTACCCCCAAACCCTCTCACCCTGAACCCATAATTCTCGATAATCCCAATTCCCCCTCAGAAATGGCCAAACAAGCACGCCTATCTCACCATCGTTCAAAGGGGCCTCTTGAATGAGGGATGATTATATCTGCCCTAGCCCATATTTCCCTCTACATCACTACAGGAAATCACACATTCCGTGACGAAATTTTGTGTGACGACAAAAAATTCGTCACAATATGTTACCTACAAGTGAAAAATTTAATTTTCATCACCAAAAAGTGAGAATTCGTGACGAATTTTCTTTTTGTCGCAACTGGTGTTTTTTTTCGTCACCAATTCGAAATTTTCATGACAAAAACAAGAAATTCGTCACAATAAACTTTGGTGACGATATTCATAATATTTAGTGACGATATTCAACGTCATGAAAAATAGTATTTTTGTGACAACTATACGTTTTGTCATTAATTATTCAAAAGAATTGGTGACGCACTTAATTCGTCACACTATTAATTGGTGACGATTGTCATTGTAATTAGTGACGATCATAGTCGTCATATAATATATAATATTAATGACAATTTTATAAAAAAAAAAAAAAAAAAAAAAAAAAAAAAAAAAAAAAAAAAAAAAATTTCGTCACTAATATTGATATATAGTGACGATTATTAATCTTTTTGTAATGACGCATTTATTTCGTCACAATATTACTCGGTAACGATCTTCATTTTAATTAGTGACGATCAATATTGGTCATATAATATTCAATTTGCATGACGGTTTTATGTTTCGTCATTAATTGTTCATAGTAA
>JAPKLY010000999.1:27334-37724 GCA_026898435.1 Prunella vulgaris
TTGGAAAGACTGTCCTATCTTGAAATTAATTAACAATGTCGCAAAAGTTCATGGTTAGTTTTTGTTGAGATTTTTTTATCTAGCATTACTTTTAAATATGTATGTACTAATGTGACAAAATACACAGGTGATGAATAGATAAAGGAGGGAGCATGAAAGATGAAGAATATATATTTTTTTAACTTGCGACATGGTTAGTTCTTGTTGAGATCTTTTATCTAGCATTACTTTTAAATATATATATATATATGTACTAATGTGAATTTGTAAAATACACAGGTGATGAATAGATAAAGGAGGGAGCATGAAAGATGAAGACTTGAGAGAGTAATATATATTTTTTTAAGTAGTCTTTTTGTTTTTATTTTTAACTTGAATATGTTGTTGCTTTCGACTTGTAAATTCATTACATTTATTTCTTTTATCATGAAAGTGCTCATTGTAAATATTTATTTATTGTCATTTAATAATTAAATTAATTAGTTTATAACCATAATTTTCATATATAGTCAATTACATTTCATTACTATTCATATATCATTTAGTGACAATATTACTTTTGTCACTAAGACTTAATATTTTTTTAGTAACAAATTGTTTTGTCATTGTATGTATACGTATAAAGACGATAAAACTTGTCACAATAGAGTAATTATTTTGTGACGAAATATATAATGTCGCCATATCTAAATGTTTAGTGACAATTATTATATTCGTCACTGAATAATAGTATTTACTATGACAAAAATATTTCATCACCATTTTCACATTATTTGGTGACAATAAATTTTTCGTCAAAAAATCACTCTTTCGTGATGCATTGCATCGTCATTATATGGATACATATAACAACGATCAAAATTTTGTCACTAAAGCGTAACTTTTTGGTGACGAATTTTATAAAATATGACGAAATAGATAGCTAAATTGTGACGAAAATTGTGTCACAAAAATTTAACAATGTTTTAGTAAATGGATAATCGTCACTAAAGTTAGTATATTAGTGACAATAAATTAAATTCATCATTGAAAGTTAAAATTTTAGTGACGAAACATCATATTTGGTGATGAAATTGGATGTCAAATGTGATGATTTATTTGTCACTATAGATAAATGATATAGTGACGATGACCTTTAGCGTCACAAAAAAATTACTTTAGATGATGAATTTAAATAACGTCGCATTTACAAAATACGACGCACTTACAACGACGTTCTTTGCAACAAAAAAAATTCGTCATTAAAGATCTTTTGTGACGAAAAATGATGTTTTTATGACGTATTTTATCGTCGCAATTTCTCAAATTTCTTGTAGTGATATCCCTGAACTGGACCCTTACCCAGCCTACCAAGACATCCTTGCTGATGGCCTAGCTTGGGCACAAGCAAGAGAGGGGCCTGTCACATTCTTTCTGGCCCTAATTCAGGAGATGGGAGAAGCAGCTTTCACTGAATGGGAGGAAATTTTGATGGAGGCCTTGGAGGTTAAGGCTCCATCCCAGCTGACATCCCCTGAAGGGCTGAGGAAGGTGGCTAGAGCTCTGTTGCTCAAAGATGGTGTGGCCCTGGACTGCCCTGAAACAGCAGAGACTGAGTTTGTTCCTCCAGCAGCAAGTTTTGAGATCTCCCCTGCTGATCAGGTAACTCCTGCACTTTTGGATCAATTAAAAGGCTATTTTGATGACCACATCAGGGAGGTCAAAGCTACTCTTCTGGCTGCCAAGTCTGCTGCCCCCTCTATGATTGAAGCTCATGTTCATCAAGTCCTACTGGACCATCGCAACAAGCTGAAGGAAGCTATGGAGGACAGCTTGTATGCCACCCGCATTGAATTCTTCAATACTCTCCAAAGCTTCAAGGCAACTGCCAGAGCTTTCAATGATGATGCATCTGCTTCTCTTGCTGCTGAGTCTGAGAGATTCAGATTGGTCTCCGAATGGTTGGAAGGACAAATTGCTGAGTGCAAACATGGTCAGGAGGACCTGAAAGATATTGTGGACAAGCTTCCTACTTCTCTACCCTCTGCTGCAGTTATTGATGATATCAAAAAGGGGGAAGAGAAGAACTCAGCTGCTATTGCTGCTTTGCAAGCTGAGATGGCCTCTCTGAGAGCTCTTCTGGTGGATAATCAAGGGGTTCTATCTGCTAGGATAGAAAATGTTGAAGATTACATCAACACCAGGAAGATGGCTGCTCAGAAAACTCAGAAGTTAAGAGATCAGAAAATGGCCGAGGCTTTGCAGAAGCAAGAAGTTGTCGCTGTAGAAAGGGAAAAGAAGAAAAGAATTATGAATGCTGATCTGGATGAAAAGCTGGCTAAGGAGTTGCAGCTAGCTGAGAAAGAAACCCCTGAGGAGAGGAGGAAGAGGCAGGAAAGGGAGATGAATGATGAGCTTGAGAGGAGATATCAGAGGAAGCTGAAGAAGAAAGGGAAAGCAGTAGCTCAAGGGAGCAGGACTAGGAGTGGAAAATTCATCAGAGATCCAAATGAGCCTCTAGTTGACGGACCAATTGATATGTTCTACAATCAATTGTCTGATGAGCTGATGGATCTCTGGAAAACTATAAAAGCCAAAACCATGATCCACTTCTATGTTCTTCGAGGAGAAGATACCAGAGGAGAGAGAGAGAAAAATGCTGAGTTTAGAGATTGGTTGAAGGAGACTTTTCCTAAGTTCTTCAGAGCTATCACAGAAGAGATGCTTAAGGTAGAGGTTCAGCCAGAGTTGCCAGAGATTGAATATCTTCCTACTCCAACTGATGTGAGTGGAAAGATAGATTGGGTGGAAATCAGGAAACATTGGCTGCAGATCACTCAACTCTTTCATCAGCTTTCTGACAACTCTCTGCCAGCTTTGAAGGAAATAGAGAAGAGATTCTTAGACTGGTTGCAAGTTCCGCTCAGCAGCAGAAGACCGCTCCTTATGTAATAGTCCAGCTGAGTCAGCTGAGGATTATGTATATTTACTTGTGTTTGTTATTTCTCTTTTGATTATTAATAAAGCTTTATGATTCCAGACAACTACTTGTTGTCAGCCACGTTTTGATTCTGTCTAAAAGATCTTAATTAAAGATCTTCTTTTCTGTCCTTTGTTGATCTTGATTTTGATTGAAAATGCTTATCTGTTGATATCAGCTGAGTTGGTTTTGATATCATCAAAAAGGGGGAACTTGTTAGGATATCTATGTTAGATGTTTTGATGATATAAACCAATCAGCTTGTAATAGGACCAGCTGAACATGTTAGTCAGCTGATGAGTAGTTAGGATTAGATAGGTTCAAGTAAGGGGGAATCTACCTTGCCGCCTAGAAGATCCGAAGCTATCATAGAAGAGAAGACCAGCTCAGACCTTGTGGACTTAGTCGATTTTAGAAGACAGAAGATTTAAGCAGCTGACACTGGAGCATCGAGAGCAGATCATCAGAGAAGTTAACATCAGCCGATAGCTGAAGAGCAGATCAGCTGATATCAGAAGATTAACTGATCAGCTGAGAGCACGTCGCAGACATGACAAGGACCATGGATAAAAGACTTATTCAGACGAAGTTAAGAAGACCAGCTGAGGTGCACACCAGCAGACTTGCACATCAGCTGAGGTCCAAGTATCAGCAGACTAATACACCAGCTGAGGAGACAGATCAGCTGAGGTTTTGTGCTTAGCCCAGGTTCTTCGGAATCAATCTTAAGGGTTGACTTGCGAGATAAAAGGAAGATTCCTAATATAGAAGATCAATCAATCAAGGGGACAAACTTGATTGATTGAAGATCGCGAAGACTGACGGGAATCAAGAAGGAAATTCAATCAATCACAATGATTGATTGAATACGAGATTATAGGATCTCAGATTTCTAGTCCATTCCAACGACTAGTTATTTGATCCTATAAATTAGAGTAATAGTGATAATTTATGTATTGGATTTACACGCACATTAAGCTAGCCAATACTCTGTCAGTTTTATCACTTACGCTCAAAAACACCATCCATACTTATCCTTTGTAAAAGCTTTGTAGAAGCTGTGAGAAGTCAATTGTAATTATAGAATTGACAAGTTGTAAAGAGAGTAGTACTCTCAAAACTGTGTAAGTAAGTGAGTAAGTGAGTTAGTGGAGAGCCCCTCAAGTCCAAGTTGGATTGAGGAGAGTGGATGTAGGACAGTTGGTCCGAACCACTATAAACCCCTGTGTCTCTTCATATTTCTTTCTGTTCTTATCTGTGCACATCACATAAAAACAAATTTTCATTAAAACGTTTCCGCACTATACACAGCGCACTATTTTCAAAATTCAGACTACCTCAAGTAGTCTGCTGATTTTCTGAATAAATCAGTAAAATTGAAAGAGGTTTTTGAATCCTTACAAGTCTATTCAACCCCCCCTTCTAGACTTGTTCAAGTGTATTCTTCCCTAAAACCTACCTTTGGGACCAACACTTACGTAATAATTCCTCCACTTGACGCCGGAGTTCCTCATGTTCGGACGGGCTCATCCAATAGTGTGGACGATTGGGTAAAGGAGCACCCGGGATCAAATCAATATGGTGCTGGATATCCCTTAGAAGAGGTAAACCCGGTGGGAGCTCCGAAGGAAAGACATCTGAGAATTCATGCACAAGAGACTACACAGGAGGTGGTATATCAGTCGGTACAGCAATATTATGAGCCATGAGAAGGAGGTCAAAGGGAGCATCAGACAATTCCTTAAGAAAGTCACGGTGAGAAACCATAAGTACGCTGATGGTGGGTTTCGGGGGCGGGAGTGATGGGGCGGAAGGCAACAACGTAGTCTTCATACCCGAATACAGAAAAGAGTAAGTGTTACAGCGACCATCATGCACCACACTTCTATCAAATTGCCAAGGACGACCCAATAGCATGTGGAATGCATCCATGGGGACAATATCGCACCAAATAGAATCCATATACTTATCACCAATAGAGAATTTAACCAAGACACGACGATCAACAGTAACAGAAGTGCCCTTTTGAAGCCAAGAGAAAGTATATGGGTGGGGATGCGATTTAGTAGGAAGAGACAATTTACAAACAACATCCGCAGCAATAACACTCTCACAAGCACCCGAATCAACAATAAATCGACATACCTTTCCATTAATAGTGCAAGAGGACTCAAACAAACTGTGGCGTTGCACATCTTCCTCAGCATGGCATGGAGTGAAACAAGCCCGACGAATAATAAGGGTTGTACCCGAATCGCCAGGGAGTATGGCTTCGGGAGGGTTGTTATCGTCGTACTCATCAAATTCTTGAGGGCCATGATATTCAGTATCAGGGGCGTCGTCGAGCAGAAGACCTCGAGTGCCGACGTTTTTTAGCCAATTTGCCATCATATGGCCTGATTCGCCACATGAAAAGTATTGTATAGGACGAGGGGCAGGCGGGGCAGTGCGCCCTGGAGCAGGGGGAGGAGGCCCATGAGTGTCCGGAGAAGAGGCGGTCTGAGGTGAACGACAGAACGAAGGAGTAAACAGGCCAGTCAGACGTTTGGCAAATTGTCGTTCCAGCGCTAGGGCACGCTGATGTGCCTCGGAGACGGAGACCGGAGTCAGGAGATTGATAACGTCCTGAAATTGAAGGCGTAACCCACCGATGTAGCGTGAAATTAAGTTATACTTGGAGTCGCCTAACTCCAAGCGAGAAAGGAGCTGGTAAAATTCCTCTGTGTAGGCGTCAACAAATTTCGACCCCTGGCGTAAATTCTATAACCTCTGGTAAAGGGTTCGAGTGTAGTTGAATGGAAGAAACTTAGATTGCAAGTGTTTCTTGAATTTATCCCATGAAGTTATCTTTGGCTTGCCCAAACGGGCGCAAATGTTCTTCCCCTGATGCCAGCAGGCAGTAGCACGTGCCGTGAAAATGTATCGCGACCAGCGACACGCGACAGTCTTGCAGCACATCCTTGAATTCCAACACACCGTAATCAACCAATCGAGAAAGTCCTCAGGCTCTAAACCACAATTGAATTCCGGAAGTACCAACTTGAAACTAGTCTCCTAAGCGCGAGGATCGTAAGTGCGACGAACAACATTGGGGCGAAGAGGAGCAAAAGGGTAGTCGATTATCGCCTCATCATCAGACGGATCAATCATGTCGTGTACCGGATCCGGCAATGGATTACGATTGCCACGGTGACCCGGAATGTCACGTGTGGCGGTTGCTTGATCATGCAACAACTGGACGACGGTGGTAAGTTGCTCTGTGATTGTATCCAATCGATTAGCAAGGGTGGCGTCGCGGTTGGCTTGGTGAGGCAGCATCTCCGGAGCGTGCTTGGCAACTGGATACCAACTGATGCAGCGGGGCATATCAATCGAAGGCAAAGACCTTCTACCTAACGTTGATTCAATATGAATGCCGTAGAGATAGGAAAACAAGGGAAACCCTAATATTGTTCATAAATCATTCAAAACTCACAAAATCCACGAAACATCGTATAAATAAGCAAACAGAAATAAAACGCAACAAAAGCCCACAAATAGGGTCCAACAAGAATAAACAAATAACAATAGAGGAATTAAATAGAAATTAATTGCGAGTCTTCGTCTTGTCGAGGCCCAGTGGATCGGTCTTCTTGAGATAAAGCGCCACAGCTTCATCTCCATCAGGAACTATAGTACAAAAGTTTTAAGTAAATACCCCATCCGCAGAGATGTACTCCTTCTCAGCTTCTTCAAGTTCACAGGACTCTGCAAAAATGCAGTAACACTAATCTTTCCAACTAAACTTGGCTGTATTGCTCTATACATTGTACAAATAAGGCTCATATACAGACAAGAAAATAAATCACTGAAACTACCTCTAAGGATCTCAAGCCGTGAAAGAACTTGCAATGCACCCTGGAAATTTACATATTTAAAATCGCAGCAAAGTAAACGAATAGAGGAAAAGACATCAAATATCACCTCTTGGTCAAGTTCATACCGATCACTTATGTAGCATCAAATATCAACACTTGGTCAAGTACATTGTGATCATCCTAAACAATTTTGTAATCCAAAATAGAACATTTTAAATTTATCTACTCTAGCTATTTTTCCACAATCATAGTAAAACTCAATTAAGTTCATATCGATCACTTCTTCAAATTCAGCAAATTAACCAAGCTTATCCTACAAAACGAGAGAAAAGATCAACTAACACTACAGGAAATCACACATTCCGTGACGAAATTTTGTGTGACGACAAAAAATTCGTCACAATATGTTACCTACAAGTGAAAAATTTAATTTTCATCACCAAAAAGTGAGAATTCGTGACGAATTTTCTTTTTGTCGCAACTGGTGTTTTTTTTCGTCACCAATTCGAAATTTTCATGACAAAAACAAGAAATTCGTCACAATAAACTTTGGTGACGATATTCATAATATTTAGTGACGATATTCAACGTCATGAAAAATAGTATTTTTGTGACAACTATACGTTTTGTCATTAATTATTCAAAAGAATTGGTGACGCACTTAATTCGTCACACTATTAATTGGTGACGATTGTCATTGTAATTAGTGACGATCATAGTCGTCATATAATATATAATATTAATGACAATTTTATGTTTCGTCGCTAATTGTTCATAGTAATTAGTGACATATTATTTCGTCATCAATATTGATATATAGTGACGATTAATAATCTTTTTTTAATGACGCACTTATTTCGTCACAATATTATTCGGTGACGATCTCAATTTTAATTGGTGACAATCAATATTGGTCATATAATATAAAGTTTTAATGACAATTTTATATTTCGTCGCTAATTGTTCATAGTAATTAGTGACATATTCTTTCGTCACTAATATTGATATATAGTGACGATTATTAATCTTTTTGTAATGACGCATTTATTTCGTCACAATATTACTCGGTAACGATCTTCATTTTAATTAGTGACGATCAATATTGGTCATATAATATTCAATTTGCATGACGGTTTTATGTTTCGTCATTAATTGTTCATAGTAAATAGTGACATAGTATGTTGTCACCAATATTTATATATGGTGATGATTAATAAATTTTTCCATATAAAATATAGATTTTACTGAATAAAATTGTGAATATAAAATTTATTAAAAAAATTTGTTTATTAAGGTTCGATCACAAAACCTTTCGATTAAATTTGACAAATAGTCAAATAATAACCAAATAGCTAGATAATTTTTATTTTAATTTGATGTTTATTATTTATTATCTTTTTGCCAAATAATCTAGATAATTTTTATTTTAATTTGATGTTTATTATTTATTATCTTTTTGCCAAATAAGCTAGAAATTTTTTATTTTAATTTAATGTTTATTATTTATTATCTTTTCGCTATTAATTAATTTTTTCGTATAAAATATAAATTATATTAAAAAAAATCAAAAAATATAAATTTTAATCCATCAAGGTTCGAACATGGAACCCTTTTACCTAAAGAGGATAACTACACCACTGGACCAAACATTACATTTGTCTTAGGTATTTTAATAAAACTATTTGAATCAAGTTTGCACACTACTACATTTTTTCTATGTAATATATGTTATCTATGTAATGTCTGTTATCTAGTTAGAGATCACTTTGTACCTAGATAATTTATTTTACTCTAAGTTAACTATGTAAAGTTATCAATATATAATTTTAAATAAAATAATATATTTTAGATAACTTCTATATATGTTATCTAGTAATTTTTAGTTATCTAATTTTAAAAGAACATTAATACATATATATATTATATTTTTTATACTTAAAAAATTTTTAGATCAAAACTAAACATCTAATTGACTAGCGATTTATATTCGCACATAAATGCACTTTTCTAGAAGTGTATAGGATCGTGTAGTGGTAAACTGACCAAGTTATAAAATAATATCGAACCCTAATCATGTGTCTTTATGTAGTGCCTATTACTCTTTATGTAGTGCCTATTACTCTTGAGTACTCCACTTGACTCTAATCATTCCGTAATAGGCACTACAGGAAATCATGTGTCTTTAATTCTAAGATGTGTGAGTTATGGAATCAAATAATCAAGAATGAAATGACAAATTTGATTTCTATCTAATGATTAATTAAAGCAGAAATTGACTACCTACTACTAATTAAAATGCAGGAATTGAAATGAATCTAGAATTATGAAAATAACAATATAAACTAAAACGTGCATAAACAATAAAATGTTTCGGGTGAATTCCACCCAAAGCAAAAGACCTAAATCATAACTAATAGGTGAACATGCACAATTGAGACAAAAGACATAATTAGAACACCATTAATTCCGGAGTGTGATGCGGCGGCGAGATGGAATGGCGTCGCTGTGTGCGACTGAGAATCGGCGGCGAGAGTGGTTCGATGGATCGGAGAGGACGACGGGGCGGTTGAAATAGAAACTTCCGGCATCGATTGGATTTGCAGAGGTGGCCTTCGAGTCGGCGACGCGAGGCAGCGACTGAGAGAGCGGTGCAGAACAATGGTGCGATAGAGGTGTGGGCGCGTCGGTCGTGGCTGTGAGAGTCGATCCATGGCGGTTTTCAGTGTTGGTGGTAGAGACGTTGGTCGATTTTGAGAACAGAGGTAATGCAGTGTGACGGTTTCTTGTGAGTAGCAGTGGTTACTTTAGGAAAATGGTGTGGGTGTACGAACTAGGCAGATGAGCACGGCGGTTGGATGGGGTTTGTGTGGTATGAAGTTGTGTGGAGGAAATTCTGCCACGTCATCTTATCTCATAAATCTGTAAACTCCAAATTCAATAAATTAAGAAGGCTCATAAAATTTATACTCAATTAGTAAATAATCAAAAATTAATTAAATTCTTAAAATTATTTAATTAAATGAATAATAATTTTACATTGGAGCTCACATAACAATTGACCAAATAGATAGCAATTAAGACCCTAAATGCATACAAATCTCCCTAAAATTGTCTAAAATTGTGCACAAATTGATGCAAATATAACCCTAATTACTAATCAATTTGATACTATAAATAAATTTAGTGATTTGGTGTGTGATTATCAATTTGATTAATGATTTAGTCATTCTATTTACAAGTATTGATGTTGGGATCCTAATAGTATCACTCTTTTGTGAGGATAGTATTACATACTATTAGGTTATTTTCTAGTACCATCCTCACAAAAGAGTAATACTATTAGGTTATTTCCTTAATTTTTAGTTTTAAATTACTAGATTAGATATAAAAAACAAAATTAATTCAAAAATATACACTTGTTGTACGAAAAGATTACTCGTTGTGTTACCTGTTAGTTGAAATTGTACTTGTGATACTTACAGTAGTCATATCCACTTGTAGTACTCACACATCCTCATGTTTACCAAAACTCCATGTTATGATAAATTTAGTGATATGGTGTGTGATTATCAAT
>JAPKLY010000999.1:45599-83508 GCA_026898435.1 Prunella vulgaris
TTTATGACGTATTTTATCGTCGCAATTTCTCAAATTTCTTGTAGTGTAAGATTAAATTCGTTCAGTCAAAAATAAAACTCTATCAAAAAAATGGAAATAAGAACCAGGATATAATGATTATTTTTTCAAAGTCAGTAAGCAAACCTGACTTATTTTCCACACGGAATCAGCAAATCTCCAACTAACTCCTCTAATCCATTCTTCAACAACAGGTGCCTCCCACTTAAGGTTTCATCAATCCATGATTTCATAGTCAAATTCTTCACAGTTTTTGGTGATAATCAACCTTTCATGGCCCCAGAAAACATCCAATGAAACCCATAGTCCAGGCCATAGACTAAGATGATGCCCAAAATAAACTTCACAAGAAAAACCCTATACCCTAATTCCCCCTTTTCCCTCTTAGTCTTTTCCTCAAAATTGATAATCGCAGTAGACCTCTGAGGTGGAGACGTATATATTCAGGCGATAAATGGGAAGAAACAGGCTTCGTGGGGCCGGCTTCGATAGAGTGGGTCAAATCGGCGATGAATCAGTGCTGATAGTGGGAAGTCGGCGGCGTCAATGGCTTCTATTCGCAAGCTTTCCTACTCTCTCCTTGGTTTTCGTCTCCAACAGGTGGATTATAAGGGCCGGAGCGGACCGTCTGCCCTCACTGCAAATTCGCACCGGAGTCCGCCATGGGCGCCGTCTCATCTCTGTCACCAACAACCATACTCCTCTCCAAAACTGTCTGTCTGAAGTTGCAACTATCACCGCCGGGAAGAAGATAGTGCCATTGCGCCACGATTCAAGAATTAGGTGTAAGTGGGTGATGAATCCAAGTCTAGGTTCAATCGACAAATGAAATTGGGGGAACCGGTGTGAATCGATTGAAACAGAGAATTGGGGTGAAATGACCAGAGGGATTATTCTTGAAAACCATATCAGATCCTCATGAATTTTGAATTTTTTAAATCTGGTTCATGGTTGATATGTAAAATGTGTAATCAGATGGACTGTGTGAATGAATTACCTAATGGGTAAGAGTGGGAATCGTGGTCAAGTTTGATAGCGTATAGAATCTGTAGGTAAGATTATTAGACTAATATTAAATTGCTAATAATATATGTAATTGGTGTCATTTAGGTTAATCTGGCTTTGTTTGTAGTATTTATTTTCATGGATTGTAGATTGCAATTATGGAATGAAATCTGGTCCCATTTGTGGTTTTTCCTAAAAAAAAATTAATTTGAGCTTAGAAAGCGGACCACTTAGAGAACGGTCCATAACCGCTTTCTAAGTTCAATTTTTACAGTGGTTTTTTAACCGCTTTCTAAGCACAACCCAGCGTAGATAGCTTTCACTTGTAGAGCTCATTTAACCGTTTTCTAAGTGGAATTTCGTGAGCTCTCCAGGCCTTTTTCTGTACTAGTGAATATAAACCTTATTTTAAAGGCTACAGATTTTAAAATATCATTGACTCTTGAAACAGCCACGTATAGCCGACCTTGACACAAAATTAGCTTCATGAAAATATACCTACATTAACGACTGATTATCCTATTTATGAACACGAAATATGAGATAAAGGAAACTGTCTCTTCTGAAATTTTAACAAAAGTGTCATATTGTCGCTTGAATTGATTTTGTTTATGATCTTACCATCCATATATAACACAATCATCTAGTCTCGTCAATACCAGTCTGGTTTCGTTACAATTCTCTTGAATGATCTATATTTCTAAGCAATGTAACAGAGGACCCAACTTTCAAAATGAATTTATTATTTGGCACATTCGAACTCCGATGTATGTAAAATCCACTATATATCAAATATACACTACGAAGGATGCTTACACAATTTTACACAACTTTCGTGAAGACATACCTTTTGAAGCTGATAAAGAAAGAGGTTTCAAACTTATTTGGAACAAATTTGCTCCACTAAAAGTGATTGCTAATGCTTGGAGATTGATATGGGATCAATTGTCAGTGAAGATGAATCTGCATAGAAGAAACATTCTAAATCATAAGAAAGACCTGAAATGTGTGGCATGCGGGTTAAATATTGAGAGCGGATAACACTACTTCTTTGAATGACACATTACTCACAAGGTATGGACTGAGTGTTTCAAATGACTTGGTGTTTCTAGTGTTATTGATAGAGCAAGGACTTCAAATAATATAAATAATGATGATTATATAGATAAAAATCCTCAAACGAGGCCACAGAGTGCTACACTCTGCTACAGAGATAATCTCTGCCCACAACCGAAGTTGCTACAAAGTTCTTGATCAAAGATGATAATGAAATCTGGAAAATGCTATTTAAATAAACTCAAACTCTAACCCTAACTTAAGCCTTAAGAAACATAAGCCCGTGCGCTATTTATTTAATTGACTAAAATAAAACACAACATATATAATATAAAATGACTAAACTAAGAGACTTAACATATATAATATAAAGATTAATAGTAATAATAAAACTTATTATATCACAATGCGTATCAATGCTCCCGCTGTCCAAACAGCCTTGTCCTCAAGGCTGATGAAATCTGATTTTTTCCCGGATTGTACGTAAATCGAGTACTTAGAAGGATGACTGTCCAAAGAAGCACCCATTGAAACCAAAATATTGCCCTGATGGAAATGGCATTGGAAATAAGGGCTAGTTGAATCCGATCATCCATCGGAGTATGGTGGACCAACAAAAATAGATTCTCTTGATAGTAATATGTAATCGGATCGTTGCCATCCAAGAGTGAACATCCCATCCTTGGGAGCACTGTAGTAGGACCGAGAACCAACCTTGGGATCAGCATGAGTGATGCGTTCAAGATCTGTGATGTTTGGTTCGCAGGCATCAGTGGTGGAATAGCGACCAAGGCAGGCCCTATGGCTTGTGAGAAGGTTGGGGGGTTGGCAGAGGACACAACGTCCACTAGGCGGCCAGGAAGCGCCGCGGTGAGCGCCTTCAGTTGCGCAATAATATCTGCCTATGTCCCTGCTAATTCGGCCTGCGCTGAAAGCAATTGTTTGCGCTGATCGGCCATGGCCGACTGTAATTCCGTCAGTGATTTCTCTACCGATTCGAGTCTCTCCTTCTCGGACTCGCTGAGAGTCATGGCGAAGGAGATGGCAGGTCGGACCAATTGATAGAACAAGGACTTCAAATAATATAAATAATAATGATTATATAGATAAAAATCCTCAAACGAGGCCACAGAGTGCTGCACTCTACCACAGAGATAATCTCTGCACACAACCGAAGTTGCTCCAATGTTTGTTAGTACATTGTTTTAGATTTTGATGTGTGCAAAACAATATGTTTAAATTGATAATTTGATCTAACACTTGTACTAAGGAAATTGGTGTTTGAAACATATAGTTGTAAGTGAAGTCTGCAGTTGTGTATTCGATCAATCTACAACTAAACATGATCCTACAGCTCTAAGGTTTCTCTACAGCCAGTTTTTCAATTTGACAGGACTCTACAACTGTAAAGAATCGTTTGAAGAGATGGTACAAGTCAAAGATAATTTGAAGATAATGAAGACCCTTAAGCACTATTAGTGTAGCTCTCAAGCACTCACTAAACTGTACATAAGTGGAGGATTATTTCTTTAATTCTGAAGGATAATGAAGTTTAGTTACAAGAAAGGCCAGAATTCTGAAGAAAAGGACATAGTACAATCAGTACTATCATGTGTGAAGGATGAGGACCACCTCACACATGCCAATAGAGAGAGAGAGGAGCATTATCTGAATTTCAAATTTGAAATTCCCAACGGATAAGACACTCCACTCAATCTATAAATAGAAGAAGTCCTCAGAGGAAACAACAATAACCCTGCTCATACAAGCATTCAACCTAAGCAAGTCTACAACCAACAAATTCTGAGAGAGAGCTTTATTTGTTTTGATCTTTGTGATTCATAGGATAGTTGGTTAGGATTTTCTTAGTAAGAATCACAACTTTTGTTGTTGTTCCCTCACCCATTTTATATTTCTACTTTGTGTAGATATCTCTTTGTGAGGTTATGTAAAAACTCTTTGTGAGTTTTATTCTTAGTGAATAAGGTAGTTTAATCTCTTTTTAGAATAGTAATCTGAGTGAACCTAGTTCTAAGGGGGAACTACTTGTATTGATCTTTGTGATCACATCTTAGTGAATTTGGCACCTAAGTGGTGTAACAGTGGATGTTGGTGGTCTTTTTATAGACATTGAACCACTATAAACTTGGTCTATTTATTTTCTGTCATTTATATTCATGTACTGCATATTTAAATTCCTTGTTACATTCATCATTGTTTTGAAATCTTAGTGCATAAAAACTTTGTGTTCATCACAGAGAAAAACTAACTCTACAGCTGTAGACTTTCATAAGTCACTCAACTGTTAAGTTTAGTTTATATTGTTTTTCATTAACACACACTTTATTCCACTGCACATTAGAGTTTTGTCAATATAATTTTAATTATGAGAATCCCTCTGATAATTTTGTCTACAAGTGATTGTTTGTTTTGCAAAGTTTTTGAACTCTGCAGCTGCAGACTTGTTAGTCTACAGTTGTAACCTTTGTGGTCCTATTTCTTAAACTCTTGTAGACTTGTTACTTTTAAACTTGATAAAGGGCTACTCTTTTGAAAAGTTTGAAAAATCAATTTTTGGACTCAAGCTCTATTCACCCCCCCTAGACCTTGACCACTTTAAGGGACCAACAAGTGGTATCAGAGCAGTTGGTTTGCCACTGCTTTGATCAGTACCTAGCTAGATCCTTTTTGGTTTTTGAAAAACACACCTGCATATTTGCATGGCTCCTAAGATGGTGAAATCAAAAGTTCCAATGTTCTCTGCTGAGGACTATGATGAATGGAAAATAAGAATGCAAGCTCGTCTATCTGCAATTAATGATGAGATGTGGTCTATAATAGAGGATGGCCCTATACCCATTGTAAAGGTCAATACTGCAGTTGATCAGTCAGCTGGACTAGCTCAGATTATCCCCAAACCCAGAAGGGAATGGACTGATGATGACAAGAGAAGGTCCAACTTAGACAATGCTGCAAAGAACATTATTTATCATTCACTTGATAAAATTTTGTTTAGCAAGATCAAAAAGTGCAAAACAGTAAAAGATATATTGGAAAAATTGGAAATGATTTGTGAAGGAACTGAACAAATCAAGGAAAACAAACTCATGATAGCAGTTCAAAATTTTGAGAACTTCAAGATGAAATCTGGTGAAACACGTGAAAAGTTTGAATCAAGATTCATTGAGGTCCTCAATGAGCTAGACTCACTTTGTAAAGAGTACTCACAAAGAGAAATGAACATGAAGGTTCTTAAAGGCTTACCTACTGAATGGGACATGAAGGTCATTGCTATGAGAGAATCAAAGGATTTATATAAGATATCCACCTTTGGACTCTTCTTAGACCTCAAAGCTTATGAGTTTGACATAAGTAGGAGAAAAGAACCTGACAGCTGTAAGGTTACAGCTCTAGTGGCTGACAACCCTACAGCTAGAAGTTCTGATGATCAAGACTTGGCTCTTTTCATATAGCAGCTCAAGAAATTTGGAAAATGGAACAAGAAGAAGCAGTTCACAATGGTATTCAGAACTTGGGTAGTGTTCTTGTTCACAACTTGGGTAGTGTTCTTGTTCAAGAAGAATGAGACTATGGCCAAGATGTTGGAGCTGTTCAAGAGGATTCAGAAGGAGCTGGACCTCAGCATAGTCAGAATCAGAAGTGATAAAGCAACCGAGTTTCTTAACTCTGTTGTTTCTGACTACTGCAGGGACAATGGTATTCAGCATGAGACATCAGCTGCCAGAACACATCAGCAGAATGGGTTAGCAGAGAGGAGAAATAGAACCCTCAAGGAGGCAGCAAGGACTATGTTACCTGAATATCAGACTCCTCAAAGATTTTGGGCAGAAGCCATCAACACTGCATGCTTCATCCAAAATAGGTGTCTACCAGTCAAGAGACATGGGAAGACTCCTTATGAAATGTACAAAGGTAAAACTCCTAACCTTTCCTCTGTCCATATTTTTTGGTGTAGGTGTTTCATCCATGACAATGGAAAGACTAAGTTAAAGACTTTTGATGCTAAGGTTGCTGAAGGAATATTCTTAGGATATTTTGGAAGTAGCAAAGCATATAGAGTCTTTAATAAAGTCGCTCTCTGTGTGGAGGAAGCATCCCATGTTGTATTTGATGAATCTATTCATGAATACAGCAAGGAGAAGCTAGCAGAAGAGGTGGATCAGTTGAATCTGTCAGACAAGCCAGATCTGATTAAGGTAGTGGTACCTAGGATAGAATCAGATTCAGATGATGAGCCCAAATTAGCTGATAAGCCCTCATCAACACCAGATGTGCCATCATCAAAGGGGGAATATCAGACAAGACCTAAGAGGAGCAGACTATGGCACCTCAAAGGGGCAAGAAGAAGGTATCTGACTTCCCAGCTGAACAGATTCTAGGAGATCCAAGTATAGGTGTTCAGACAAGAAGAAAGCTAAACTTGGGTGCTCAATTCAGCTGTTATGTGTCTCTGATAGAACCCAAGAATATTTATGAAGCTTTTGAAGATCCAAACTGGATTGTAGCTATGCATGAGGAGCTAAACCAGTTTGCAAGACAAGAAGTTTGGACTCTAGTGGAGAGGCCCAAACATCAGAAGGTCATAGGCACTAAGTGGGTTTTTAAGACCAAAATGGTTGAAAATGATGTGGTGGTAAGAAACAAGGAAAGGCTAGTAGGTCAGGGGTATTCACAGTTAGAGGGGATTGACTATGATGAGACATTTGCTCCTGTGGCAAGACTAGAAGCCATCAGATTGTTTCTTGCCTATGCTGTTTTCAAAGGGTTCAAGGTATATCAGATGGATGTCAAGTCAGCTTTTCTGAATGGAATCCTGGCAGAAGAAGTCTACGTGGAACAGCCACCAGGATTTGAGGTTGGGAACAAGGTTTATAGGTTGCAGAAGGCTTTATATGGACTAAAGCAGGCACCTAGAGCTTGGTATGATACTCTATCACAGTTCCTACTGGATAGTGGATTCAGCAAAGGAAAGATAGACAAAACCTTGTTCAGAAAAGAAGATGGAGATGATATCCTCTTAGTGCAGATCTATGTGGATGATATTATCTTCGGCTCCCCCAACAAGCAGATGTGTGATCAGTTCAGCAAGTTGATGACCAGCAAGTTTGAAATGTCCATGATGGGGGAGATGACTTACTTCCTTGGACTGCAGGTAAAGCAGATGTCCAATGGAACCTTCATTAGCCAAGCTAAGTATGCCAAGAATTTGATAGAAAAGTTTGGAGTCAGTAGCAGCAGAGAAGCTAAGATTCCAATGATGGCAAACTTTAGCATGGATCCAGATGAGGCTTGTGAGAAAGTGGATCAGACACAATATAGAGGACTTATTGGTTCTCTGCTGTATTCCACTGACAGCAGACCTGATATCAGCTTTGCAGTAGGGGTATGTGCAAGGTTTCAGGCAAATCCTAAGAAATCTCATCTGGAAGCAGCAAAGAAGATTGTTAAGTATTTGAAGGGTACTTACAATCTAGGCCTCTGGTACCCAGCTGATGACAACTTTCAACTGACTGGGTATTCAGACTCTGACAGTGGAGGGTGCAAGATTGATAGGAAATCAACCTCTGGCACATGTCAGTTTCTGGGAAGTAAGCTGATATCTTGGTTCTCCAAAAAGCAGACTTCTGTAGCTACTTCCACAACAGAGGCAGAGTACATGGCTGCTGGTAGTTGTTGTTCTCAGCTGCTCTGGATCAGACAACAGCTGAGAGTCTCCCATGTGATCACAGAAGAGATAACCATCTTCTATGATAGCACAAGTGCAATAGCCATTACTCAGAACCCAGTTCTCCATACCAGATGCAAGCATGTGGACATAAGACATCATTTTCTTCTAGATCATGCTGAGAAGGGAGATATCAGGATGGAGAAGATTCATACGGAGAAGCAGAGAGCAGATCTGCTTACCAAACCTTTAGTAGAGGTAAGATTCAGAGAATTAGTAGCAGAGTTAGGAATGATAGATGGAGGTGCAGTACTCTAGAAAGAAAGTTTTTGAATATGGGTAGTCAGCTTGTATCCAGCTGAGGACTATTCTGCTGAAGTAATCAGCTGATCCTCACATCAGCTGATCTGGTATGTCTTTCTTATTCTTTCTTATGTCTAACTTGATACAGGGATAAGTCATGAAAGTCAGACAAGGCCACCTTGCTTCAGCTGGTCCATGTCAGCTGACATTAAAGACCCAGATGAGCAGAAAAGATTTTCTTGAGGATTATTCTTATTAGCTGACTTTGCCACGTCAGCTTCTCGATTAGTATTTCTATATTCTTCATCTCGGTTTTAAAATTTTTATAAAATCTTTTCAAAAATTAATAAATCCGGTATTTCTAAAAATAATTTTAGAAAATTGGCAATCAAATCTTTTCTCTTACGAAAATTCAGGGATTTATTATCTTTTTCAAAATAAGGTGTCAGTAGTAATTAATTTCTCACCGCCTAAATTTTTTTTCTAAAAGCGTTTTCATCATTACCTTTTTCAAAAAGGCAAATCTTTTGGCGGTCAAAACCTTTCGAAACCCTGACACATACGCATCATCTCCAAAACTCTCAAAGGTCATCTAATCTGGACCTTTGATTTGTGTGATGCAAAATACAAATCTACGATCAAAATTGATCAGTTTTAATTTTGGAAAAACTGCTCATCTTACTCGATTCTTATATATATACCCATTTAACTTCTTTCAGAAATTCTTTCTGCTCCGAATTCTTCCTTCTCTTTTTACTCTTGCATATTATTCTCTGTGTTGAAGGTATGGCATCCAAATTTATGCAAAAGATGTTCAAAGAAAAGATGTATGCTGGGATGTGTGTCGATTACGACACGACTAGGGTTCCAGAGATTCGGAAAATCCTAAACCTTCTTCAACTTCACAATCTCCGAACCTTCATATCCATGACCCCTCCTGACCATAAAACCCTAAACTTTTACGCCTTTCAATTCCTTCTCATGGCTCAGTTTAGTTCAAACTCCATAGGCTGCTTGGTCGATGGAAAAGCTGCTGTTATTTCTAAGGATGCGGTTGCAAATCTTTTTGGCCTATCTTCCAATGGTATTTTACCACATAAATAGAAGGAAGCCGACTACCTGGATACTATCAAGTTAATGGCCAGGAAGAGTCATAGGGATACCACCACGAATCTGAAGAAGTCTATGTTGAGGAGATGATTCTGGTTTTTGATGGATGTGGTGACCAAGGTCATCTTGGCAGAACAGGGGAGTTTGGACGCCATTACCAATCTTCGTCTGAGTGTGGCCCACACGATCCTTGATGGGGTGAGAGCAGACTGGGTAAGTCTGCTATGGTTCCGCTTGGAACAGGAGTCAAAGAGATGTGTTGCCAAGGAAGTGGGGGGTCAACAAGTTTACAACTTCACGTCAAAGTGCTCCATGGCTACCAAGATTACTATAATCTTGAATCATCTGCTGCCCAAGCACAAGTGGGATGATGATTGGGTTGTTGAGTACAACCACACCAAGTTTCTGAGGGGAAGTAACTTGGATGTCATTGGGCCAGCTGACTCAGATTCCAAAGCTGATCCAGTAGTTGCTGCCCCTGGTCCTTCTGCTGGTCATGGAAAGAAGCAGAAGAAGAAGGCTTCAAAGCCTGCTGGAGGGGGAAGAAAGAAGAAATCCAAGAAATAAACCACTCCTGTCCAAAGGAAGCTCTCCTTTGATTCTGATGCAGATGATGATACTGCTGTACTGAGCAGTCTGAAGAAGAAGAAATCTTCAGCAAAGAGGGCTACTCTGCTGGTTGATGAGCCTTCTGATGAAAAAGAAGAGCAGGCCGTGGAGGAATCAGCTGAGAGAGCTGATTCAGATGAGGATTCTGCCTCTGGCTCTGATGGAGGGGAAGAAGAGTCAGAAGAGAGGGAATCAGCTGAGCCTTCAGTAGCTGAGACAGAGGTTCTCCATTCCTCTGAAGATGCACCATCAGCAGATACACCATTAGCTGGCTCACCCATCAGTTCAGCTCAATCCAATCCTTTATCTGATCCTTCCCAACACAATTCCCCTTCACATTCCCAAAAATCCTATACCTCTACACACTTCACACCCCCTGCTGATCCTTCCCCAGTTTCACAAATCCCAGCTGGCAATGAACCAGAGGAAATAGCTACCTCTGGTGAGCCTTCAGCTATTCCCAAACCCTCTCACCCTGAACCCATTAATCTTGAAAACCCCAACTCCCCCTCAGAAATGGCCAAACAAGCACGCCTATCACACCATCGTTCAAAAGGGCCTCTTGAATGAAGGATTATCATAACTACCCTAGCCCACTTATCCCTTTACATCCCAGAACTCAACCCATACCTAGCCTATCAAGACATTTTTGCTGATGGTCTCGCCTGGGCACAAGTAAGAGAAGGGCCAGTTACCTTCTTTCTGGAATTAATAAACTAGATGGGGAAGCAGCATTTACCGAGTGGGAAGAAATTTTGATGGATGCCTTGGAGGTTAAGGCACCATCCTAGCTGACATCCCCCGAAGGGTTTAGGAAGGTTGCCCGTGCTTTATTGCTCAAGGATGGGGTTGCGCTGGATTGTCCAGAAATTGCTGAGTCTAAGTTTATCCCTCCGGCAGCAAACTTTGAGATCACCCCAGCTGATCAGGTAACCCCTACAATTTTAGGTCAGCTTAAAGACTATTTTGATGATCACATCAGGGAGGTCAAAGCCACTCTGTTGGCTGCCAAGTCTGCTGCCCCCTCTCTGATTGAAAAACACGTTCATCAAGTTCTGCTGGATCATCGAAATAAGCTGAAAGAAGCTATGGAGGACAGCTTATATGCCACCAGGATAAAGTTTTTCAACAATCTACAAAATTTCAAGTCAACCGCCAGGGCATTTACTGATGATGCTTCTGCTACCCTCTCTGCTGAATCTGAGAGATTCAGACTGGTCTCTGAAAGGTTGGAAGGTCAAATTGTTGAATGCAAAAATGGTTAGGAGGACCTAAAAGCCATTGTGGATAATCTTCCTACTTCTCTACCCTCTACTTCGATGATTGATGATATCAAAATGGGGGAAGAGAAGAACTCAGCTGCTATTGCTGCTCTGCAATCTAAAATGGCCTCTCTGAGAGCTCTACTGGTAGATAACCATGATGTTCTATCTGCTAGAGTAGAAAATGTTGAAGATTATATCAATACAAGAAAGGTTGCAGCTCAGAAGACTCAGGAGCTGAGAGATCAGAAGATAGCTGAGGCCCTGCAGAGGCAAGAAGTGGTTGCTGAAGAGAAAGAGAAAAAGAAGAGGATTATGAATGCTGAACTGGATGAGAAGATGGCGAAGGAGTTGCAGCTAGCTGAAAAGGAGACTCCAGAAGAGAGGAGGAAGAGGCAGGAAAGAGAAATGAATGATGAGCTGGAGAGACGATATCAGAGGAAGCTGAAGAAGCAAGGGAAAGCAGTTTCTCAGGGTAGCAAGACTAGAAGTGGAAAGTACATTAGGGATCCGAATGAGCCTTTGGTTGATGGACCAATTGACATGTTCTACAATCAACTGTCAGATGAGCTTGTGCATCTTTGGAAAACTATAAAGGCTAAGACCATGATCCACTTCTATGTTCTCAGAGGAGAAGATACAAGAGGAGAAAGAGAGAAGAATACTGAGTTCAGAAACTGGTTGAAGGAAACCTTTCCAAAATTCTTCAAAGCCATTTGTGATGAAATGCTTAAGCTGGATGTTCAGTCGGAGTTGCCAGAGATAGAGTATCTTCCAACTCCAACTGTTGAGAGTGGGAAGATAGACTGGGTGGAAATTAGGAAACATTGGTTGCAGATTACACAACTTTTTCCTCAACTCTCTGACAATTCTCTGCCAGCTCTGAGGGAGATAGAGAAGAGATTCCTTGACGGGTTGCAAGTTCCTCTCAACAGCAAAAGACCTCTCCTCATGTAATAGTACAGCTGAGTCAGCTGAGGATTAGGTACTTCTTTCTGATTGTACTTTCTTTTTTGATTTAATGAAGCTTTATGATTCCAGACAACTTCTCGTTGTCAGCTGCAATTTTATTCTGTCTAAGGATCTTATATAAAGATCTTCTTTTCTGTCCTATTTTGATCTTGATTTTGATTGAATATGCTTATCTGTTGAGATCAGCTGAGTTGGTTTTGATATCATTAAAAAGGGGGAACATGTTAGGATATTTGTGTTAGATGTTTTGATGATATAATAAACATATCAACTTGTAATAGGACCAGCTGAACATGTTAGTCAGCTGATGAGTAGTTAGGATTAGATAGGTTCGAGTGAGGGGGAATCTACCTTGCTACCTAAAAGATCCGAAACTATCATAGAGAAGAAGACCAGCTGAGACCTTGAGGACTTAGCCAATTTTAGAGGACAGAAGATTTAAGCAACTGACACTGGAGTATCGAGAGCAGATCACCAGAGGAGTTAACATCAGCTGATACCAGAAGAGACAAATCAGTTGACATCAGAAGATCAGCTGATAAGTTGAGAGCACGTTGCAGACAAGACAAAGACCATGGATAAAAGACATATTCAGACGAAGTCAAGAAGACCAGCTGAGGTGCACACCAGCAGACTTGCACATCAGCTAAGGTCCAAGTATCTGCAGACTGGTACACCAGCTGAGGAGACAGATCAGCTGAGGTATTGTGCTCGGCCCAGATTCTTCGGAATCATTTTAAGGGTTGACTTGCGACATAGAAGGAAGATTCCCAGAATAGAAGATCAATCAATCAAGGGGACAAACTTGATTGATTGTAGATCGTGAAGATTGACGGGAATCAAGATGGAGATTCAATCAATCACAATGATTGATTGAATACGAGATTATAGGATCTCAGATTTCTAGTCCATCCCAACGGCTAGTTATTTGACCCTATAAATTAGAGTAACAGTGATAATTTCAGTATCGGATTTACACGCATTTTAAGCTAGCCGAAACTCTGTCAGAATTATCACTTGCACTCAAAAATCCCATTCATACTTATTCTTTGTAAAAGCTTTGTAGAAGCTGTGAGAAGTCAATTGCGATTGTAGCATTGACAATTTGTAAGAGAGTAGTACTCTCGAAGTGTGTAAGTGAGTAAGTGAGTAAGTTAGTGGAGAGCCCCTCAACTCCAAGTTGGATTGAGGAGAGTGGATGTAGGACAGTTGGTCCGAACCACTATAAATCACTTGCGTCTCGTCTTATTTCTTTCTATTCTTAACTTGTGCACATAACCTAAAATTGATTTTCATTAAAATCATTTCAGCAAAATTCACAGCGCACATCTTTCAAATTTAGACTACCTCAGTAGTCTGCTGGTTTTCTGAATAACCAAAATAATTTGAAAAAGGTTTTTTTTTTAATCCTTACAAGTCTATTCAACCCCCCCTTCTAGACTTGTTCAAAGGTATTCTTCCCTAAAAACTGCCTTTGGGACCAACAAGGCCCTACTTCTTTGACCACCCGGTAGAGGTGCTGACGAAGTTACCACTATGTCAAATACTGCAGTACCCAGACACCGCAGGATGTTTGTTGAAATGGTCACTAGAAGTTAGCCAATACGGTATAACCTACGCACCTCGAACAACGATCAAGGGACATGCGCTCGCCAATTTTATCATCGAGCTAATTTTCCCACAAGATCCGATGAGGGGGCGTATAGCTCCGTGGCACCTCTACGTCGATGGATCATCAACTAGCACAGCGGCAGGAGCCAGTGTAGTTCTGATTAGCACGGACAGATAAGTCTTCACCTCCGTGATCCGCTTCGACTTTAGGGCAACTAACAACGAAGCGGAGTACGAAGCTTTGATAGCCGGACTTAGGTTATCATTAGTTGTGGGGGCAACCAATCTTCAAGTTTTCGGAGATTCCCAGCTAACAATATCCTAAGTCTGAGGAGAGTACGAGGAAAAAGATCAGCAGATGATGATGTACCAGAAGATAGCAGCACATCTGATCTCGATGTTTACGCCTGTTTACATCAATCCGATACCGAGGCTGGAGAACACGCAAGTAGATGCCCTAGCCCGACTAGCTACCAGTAACGGTGAAGCCGAAGTCACGGAGGTTGTGGTCGCCAAGCTGAAGAACCCCTCGACGTCTGATTACAAAGTAAATCAGACCTCGAGTGGGGGACAAGAACAAGAAGGCGATGAAGATAGTGAAGACTGGTGCACTCCGATCCAAAAATACTTAAATGACGGAACAACCCCCGAGGATGCATGGGAAGCTAGTCGGCTAGGGAAGCAAGCAGCCAGATATACGTTGGTGGATGGCCAACTCTACAAACGTGGATTCTCTCTACCCCTACTCAACTGTTTGTCCAAGAAGCAAGGGTTCGAGGTGTTAGAAGAAATCCACGAAGGAATTTGCGGAAGTCACGCTGGGGGGCAGGCTTTAGCATACAAGACAATCAGACAAGGGTACTACTGGCCCACCCTTCGCAAAGATGCTATTAGCTTCGCACAAAAGTGCCGAAAATGTCAACTTTTCGCACCTAATATCCACTCCCCAGCTACTCAACTGAAGTCGGTTTTCAGCCCGTGGCCTTTTGTAAAATGGGGTATCGACTTGATCGGCCCATTTCCACCTGGCAGGGGCGGTGTAAAGTTTGCTGTTGTAGTAGTGGACTATTACACCAAATGGGCTGAAGCTGAGGCACTCACAACGATAATGCATGAAAGAATGATCAGTTTTATATGGAAGAACCTGATCTGTCGATTTGGACTTCCGCAATCGATCATAACAGACAACAGAAGGCAACTCGATGGCCAGAAGTTGAGAGATTTTTGTAGTTCATGGAACATCAAGAAGCACTACTCAACTCCATACCATCCGCAGTCGAACGGCCAAGTTGAGGCAGTCAACAAAATCCTGAAACACACATTGAAGATCCACCTCGAAGACAAGAAAGGAAACTGCGCAGACGAACTCCCGGAGGTTCTGTGGTCTTACAAAACATCATACCGAGCAAGTACCGGAGAGATGCCGTTTGCCTTAGCCTTAGAAATAGAGGCGGTAGTACCGGTGGAAGTCCTAAACAAGACTTAGAAGGTGGTAGGATTTGACGAAGAAAAAAACGACGAAGCCTTGGCAGTCGAAAAAGATCTGATTGAAGAGACCAGAGATTTGTCGTAAATGAAAAATGCCACCTACAAACGTAGGGCGGAAAGGTACTACAATTCCCAAGTCTGAGATCGAAATTTCAAGGTTGGGGATCTAGTGCTAAAGAAAAAACCGATGGCCCCGCCGGGTGTATTTGGATCAAATTGGGAGGGACAGTTCCGAGTCACCGCAGCCTGGGTAAACGGTACATATGACCACGAAGATGCGGAAGGAAATGCCTCGTCATACACCTGGAGTGCGGCACATTTGAAGAAGTTTTATCAATAGATTGAGATTTTGTAATAGATTAGTCGAAGGTTCGCATCAGAAGTGTTGATGGCAACCAGTGTAAGTTACGTTGCTATAAGAAGTTAGAAGTTTTTCTTCAAAAATATCCAACTGTTCGAAGCTCCGTAGGTACGCAAGGACCAAGGTCCCGAACGTTATAATCTAAAAAAGTCCGAAGGCAAAGGCCAAAGTGCCCAAGGTTAGCGAATGTATCCTTCTTAAAGGACCACTAAGTGCATACTGCCGCAAGTTAGAAAAATTCACAAAAAAGGACGGTGAAAGCATCTAAGGAAAGGTTCGTGAAACCCAATCGCCCAAAGTGAATTAAACGAAGTACAACTTGCTACCCCAAGTGGTTTAAGACGAGTAATTCGTGACCCTAAGTGGTGTAAGACAAAGAGTATGTACTATTCAAATGAAGGTACGATTTGTAGTCCTAAGTGACGTAAAACGAATGTTTCGCTTCTCGAAAGTAGAGTAAGACGAACAGTTAAGTACCAAAAATATGAAAACGAGCTAATCAAAAATATAACGTGCGTAAAAATAAATAAGAACATAGTTGGGACAAAAGAGTCGTGTTTCATTCAAAAATACTTGAGGAATTTTCAAGCCAAAAATGATGCTTGAAAAATTTCCCAAGTACAAGTAATAGTGCTAGCCTCAAAGGTCGACTAGCTGACCATCTTTGAACTACAAAAATAAGCTCCTTCTGGGCGAGCTGTACAAGCCCGGCGAGCTTCATCTACTTAAACAAAGAAGCAAAAAGCAAAAACTATGCTAAGAAAGCAAAGAAAGAAGCTTCAAGTCTCGGCAACCTCGGGAGCAACCCCGCCAGCGGCAACTTGGCGGTCTTGAGGGGAGAACCTTGGCAAGATGGTGATGTTGCCTGTGCAGTCACTGGTGTCAAACTCGCCGATGTTGAGCATGGCATCCCCGCAAACCTCTTGCATTTGCTCCAGTGTGGGGGGAGTCCGCGCTTCATCCCCGGCGACCTCCTCCTCAGCCTCCACCACGGGAATCTCAAATGTTTGAATGATGTTCCAACGTTCCCGGGCGGTGTCGAGGTTGATCCCATACCCGGCGAGGTCCCCAATATTGATCTCCGTGCCCTCGGGGATATTGGCCTTCGCCAGACAGTCGTCGAATTCGGACACCAGAGCCTTCCACTCACTCTCCTTGTTTATATTCGCCCACTGGAAGGAGCGAATCACCTCGGCAAAGCAAAGGACGTAGCCGAGGTTGGTAGCAACCATCTTAGCGAGCTCCAACCCCTTGGGAGAGATGGAGGCATCAGATCGGCCCCGAAGCTCGGCGATCTCCAGAGCCTTAGAGGCGACCTCCTCGCGGGGCTTGGAGCACTCCGCTGAGTTCCCTTGGTTTTGCTCATGGAGGATGTTCATTGCGTCCCGCATCCGGGCGAACTCCTCCTCCTGGGAGGCGAGCTTCTAGCAAGCTAGATCCAGTTCAGCTTTTTGCCGATTGAAATCGGCTTGAACCTTCTCCAGACTCTTCAGAGCCTTCTGTTCCGCAACCAGGGAAGCTTTTGCCTTCGCCTCCATCCCTGTGAGCTCCTCCACGGCCTTCTTCTGCTCATCCCTGTCCCGGTTCAATAAGAGCTTGGCATCGTGGCGAGCTTTGTCGGCGGCAGTGATGTCATCAGTGATGAGCTGAGTGGCCGCCATGGCTGCACAAGCATAATGCATCGCCAACCTCGCTTTGTCGGTGGGCTTCTGCCACTCGATCATTGCAAGCTCAGAGGCGAAGAGGTATTTAGGGGCCTCGGTGAAGATCCAACGAGCTGCACCCTAGGGAAGATCCCTCGGGGATGCCAAGGCCTTGCACCTCTCCGCGGTATGGAGAGCCTCGGGCCGGTGTGGAAACTCGGCGGGGGCATACCTGCAAACCTTTAAAGAGTTAGCAAAAATGCGACTTGAAAATCACGAAGTAATCAACTTCCAACTTCAAATAGAAGCTCGCCCCCTTACCCGAACCTATCGGGGTTGAGCCCGAGGAGGTTGTCGTCCTGGATGGGGACTCCATACGGTGATGGCGGGGGAGCACTTTGAGGAGTTAGAGGGGCGGGAGTTGAGTGAGGGATAATAGCTCACCCTGACCCTCCATGGCCTGAACCGGAGCCACCTTGATCACTATACTCGATGTCCTCGTCACGAAGACCAGCTCGAAGTCACTTTTTGGAGCGAGCCTTCGCTCACTCAAGAGACATCCCCACGATGTAGGGTTCATTTGGATTGATGGGATGGGGGCTGTGAACCCCGCTCGAACCCAGATTTGCCTCGCCCAGTGCCTTTCTTGCTATGGGAGACCATCTCTTTAGTTTTCTGGGGGGCAGGAGCCTTCTGGTGCGAGCTTGAACACCCGGCTTTGTCGGTTGAGGGCGCGGTCCTAGCGAGGTCTATCTTCTTGGTCGCCTCCAAGACCGCCCCGGAAGGAATCCCCGCTCTGTTGGGGCGAGGTTTTCCCATCTTTAGCTGACGAGCTAAGAAATGATAAGCTTCTAGGACATCGATGGGTGGGGGAGCAACTACTGGGCCTTCACCTACAAGACGAAAATGAATGGTCAGTAACCTCGCGAGCTTTGCTAATTAACAAGCGGGCTTCCTCGACTTGAAAAGATTGGGAATCCAAACCTTGAGCGGCTAGGTGATGAGGCGAGGTTAGCAGACCGGCAAGCCTTCGACAGTGATGCTGGCACAAGTGCTTGACCTCCCGATCCTTCTGCTCTCGTAAGCAGCAAACAGTCAACATAAAATCGAAGCCAACAGATATCGTAGGCCTCCCCCCGGCTTGAATTGTGGTGTTTCAGACCTGCGAAAAAGAAGATTAGATTAGTAAATCTAATCCAACTCACGCACACCGAAATATGCCACATACTGTTGGCTTCTCCGTATTCTTCGGGGAAGAGAATACGTCCTCCGTGTCCGTTCGAAGCTCGCCAATCCCCGCCGATGAAGAAAAACTATTTCCAATCCCGCACTTTATTGGGGAGGATTCCTAGGAACTTCTCTCCCGGGCGAGCTTTGAGGTAGTAGTACACCTTATCGTCGTTCACCTGCCGGGTTACTGTGAATAGCTCGTTCATCTCTACCGAGGTTACCCGGTTCTCGTAACCCTCAAGCCCAAAAATCGTCAGCATCGCCAGAAGACTGCTCCAACCATTCGGGGTGAGTTGGGAGATGGCAAGGTTGTTATCCATCTAAAACTGCCCGATAATGGGGTGCAAGGGTAAGTTGAGCCCGGCCTCCAGGGTGTGAATGTTGATGGCAGTCAGTCAGGGAGGAGGAAGGTCGGCACGTTCATTATCCTCGGGGGCATACATAAAAATGTCCAGCGGGATTTGATACTTCTTGCGGAGCTTCGGCAGTGCTTACTCGCTGATGAGGCTCACAACCTCGCTCACTTTTGAGGTCAGTCTTATCAGCGGAGTCGCGGAAAGCTCGTTCGGGCAGAGGGAAGGCCGTCGTATGAGCCCTCACATACTCTGCCCAGTTGAAGTCGTGCACAATGTCGACGGCGACCTGGTATTCCGGAAGCTTGGGGAAGGGGAAGTCGATGAAACGAAGGAACTCGTAAGTGACCTCCACTCCTCCCTCGTTCTCCTCCTCGTCAATCTCACGAGCAAGCTCGCTAGCTTGGTCCCCAGTCTCAGCGACCTCTTCCTGAACCTCGGTGACCTCCACTTCATGGACGATGGCATCATCGGTAGCTCGGCCGAGGTCCCCCTGAAGCTCGTGAAGACCCGAGTCCTCACCGCCTCCAGAGTTTGTGGCTCTTTCTCCCGAATCAAAGTGAACCTCGCCCGGAAGCTCGCGGCTACTCGGGCGAGCTACGGAGCTCGCCCAGACTCCGAGGTGATCAGGATATGGGTCATTTGGGGAATAGGTAGATTTTCAATTATTGACCTTTTTCCCAAGTTGCGGTTAGAGGCGGTTCGACTCGAAGACTGGTTCGACATGGTTGGATTATGGGTGTGGGTGATCGGAGATGTCTAAAATCTCTCGAAAACTTGAAGAAAATGAAGATAGGACAAGAAGAAATCTGCAAGAAAGAAGAGAGGGAAGAAGAAAATGGAATTCTACCTTGGGAAGTGCTCGGGAATTCGCCGGACGCACAGGAATCGATCGCCAAAAAATTGCTCGGGGAAATAAGGATGTGAAAGTGTGGAATGAAGAAGATTTCCCATATTCATAGACGTTGGGCGACCTTTAATTTTCATATAATGCAGAGGCTATCTTGCAAAGAATTTGAAAGTATTGTCATGATGGGCGCAGGAATTAAGGCCTAAAAAGGCATGCACAACGCCTCGAATCTTGCCCCACATCGGCCCATTAACCGCCCTATTGAACCTCGTCCACTAACTCGGCATCTGCCCTAGAGGTAGCTCGCCAACACTCGAGCATTCGTCCATCGAGGCAAATCAGCTCGCCCACACATTAGATGAATCATGATGCGTGGGAGCTGGGGGCAAATGTTGATAGGCGAACTACCCCAGGATAATTATGGAGTTAATTAACCCAAGGTTAAGAAGGTCGCCCATATGCCCAAAGGAACCACTTCATTAACCTCGGCCGAGGTCGGCGTAAAGAAGCTCGTCATGTGAAGATAGAAGCTTGCCGAGGTCACCGACTAAACCAGAGAGAGAGAAGGTCGGCGATGAAGCTCGCCCATAATCAAAGGGACCGAGCCAGAGCCCACCTCTATACTGCTCTGAAATCACACAAGGCCTAGAAGCTCGCCCGGGACCAGGGCATCAGCAACGTGTGTATTAAGCGGATAGATGTGTAGTGAGACAAGCATTGTAAAGGTAGCATTGTGAGGGATCAAGACAAGGGTTAGGAACCCTTATCAACAACTAATGCCATATAGGCTCACAAGGTGCCACCTCACACTTGCACACCTATAAATAGGTCTCTCTTGTACCATTCTCAGAACAACTTATCATAATACACATTCACTTTCTCTCTCTAAGCTCTCGATTTCTCTCTCTATATTATCCTTCCAAGAACATAAATCTTAGATTATTGTTTGGTAGAATTACGTGTCATAATAGTCACATAAATACATCATTAGTAAATTCTATCAACACAGCAGTACCTAGAACATGAGGAATAATGTTACAATATAAAAACAGAACAAAAATACAATTGAAGATTGAGAAGTAGCATCACCAAGGGGGGGGGGGGGTAGGGATTGATATTGTAAGTTCTTCCATCTTTACTTAATATATATCCTCCCTAAGTGATCGATATTGTTGGTCCCTTAAGTGGTAAAGGTCTAGAGGAGGGGGTGAATAAACCTTTAAAAATAAATTTTAAACTTTTTCAAAGTGGTTCTAGAACCTTGCAGTAACCTTCTATAAGTTTAAAACAAGGAGTCTACAAGAGTTTGGACCACAAAGGTTACAGTTGTAGACTATAGAAGTTACAGCTGCAGAGTTATATAAACTTGCAAAATAAAACTAACAACTTGTAGACAAGATCAGAGGGGTTTTCACACTTGAGAGTTTATTGAAAAACCTCTAATGTGCAGCGGAAATACAGTTAGTGTTAATGAAAAATAATGTGAATTTTTGCATCTTTTCCTTTGTGGAAAACACAAAGCATTATTCTGTATTTTAAAATGAATGATGAATGTAACAAGAATTTAAATATGCAGTACAATAAGTAAATAAAACAGTAAATAAACACAAGGTGTATAGTGGTTCAGAGTCTATGAATAAGACCTCCTACATCCACTGTTACACCACTCAGGTGCCAAATTTACTAAGAAATGGGCACAAAAATCAATACAAGTAATTCCCCCTCAGAACTAGATTCACTCAGATTTCTATTCTAAGTAAGAGATTACTCTAACCTGTTCATACATAATACAAACTCACACAGAGTTTCAAAGATAAAAATCTCACAAAGAGATATCTACAAAAGGTAGAAAATTAAAAAAAGTGTGAGGGAACAACAACAAATGTGATTCTTTTTAAGAAATCCTAACCAACTATCCTATGAATCACAAAGAATGTAAAACACAAAATCTCTCTCAAAGTATTTGTAAGCTGTAGACTTACTCAAAATGAATGCTTGCTTGCTCTATTTATAGATGAAGATGTGTGTCTTATCCGTTGGAGAATTCAAATTTGAATTCTGGATAACGCTCATCTTTCTCTCTATATATCTTACATGTGTTAAGTGGTCCTCCTCCTTCACACAGAATAGTATAGATAGTACTTTTTATCTTTATCTTCAGAATTCTGGTTCTTCTTTGAATTAATCTTCATTAAACTTCCAGATCTTCATGATAAACACATCCTTAAGTACTCTTTAGTGAGTGCATAATTGCTTCACTAATTTGAGTTATGAGGGTCTTGATTAGTCCTATTTATCCTTAATCTTGTACTTCATTCTTCAAACGGTCTTCTCAGCTGTAGGCTTCTTTGAACTTTACAGCTTCAATTCCTGCAAATTTAAATCTAGCTTTAGGAATAATATTACAGCTGCAAGATCTTGTCTAGCTGTAAGTTTATCAACTATACAGCTGTAGACTTTCCTTTTATGACTGTAACTTCCTTAGCCATCAATCTTGCAAAATAAATTAGTAACAATAAAAAGATATGTTTTGCATACATCAAAATCTAATCAAAACAAGGTACTTAACAGATATGCTTGTTACGAGCATTTCCATCTGCATTTTTTTAAATTAAATTGGACTTTTATTTCAATATTTTTTGTATTTTTTTCATTATTTTAGTATTTTTTTATATTGTATTTACTTTTGTTTCTTAAGATTGATTGCCACTATTGAGCATATCTTTATTAAACACCCTCCACATAATATTAACTTGTTTGAATTTAATTATATATATATAATTAAATTTATGAGACGATTTCGTAAAATAATTTTGTACATGTATATATATGATACTAGGGTCGGTTATGAAGATATAGTGACTCTTGAAATTACAATAAAATAAAATTGCTAATAAAATATAGGCACTAAATTTATTAATATAATTAAATATTTAATATGCTAAATTATATGAAGTCCCAAAATTTGTTATTTGTCAATGTGGAATACTCTTGCGCTCTGGATGGGCCAAAATGTATGCTGGAAAACTTTTGCACTGACAATGTAACTGAACTTTTTAATCACTATCTAATATTTTGTTACCCAAAATTTTAATTATTTTGACTTCATATTTCATCATTAGACATTCAAATTGAGCTGTCCAAAATTTGAATTACTTACATTTTTCATTCCTATTCTATATTGATTTATCTCCCATTCATCTTTGGACATTTATTGATGATTATAATTGATTTAGGGGATTCAAGCATAATATATTGGAGATGATTTCTTTTCCACCAAAGTTATATTTTTGTGTTGTACTTATGTTTTATTCTTAAAACATACTTTTTACATTTCGTATTCTATACATAGAATTGATTCACCATTTTTCAATCATGTTTGAGCTTTTAAATGAGATAAACATTTTTCATTTTATCACAACCAAATACTTGTGATCTAACCAAACTGAATGTACCTTCTAGATGCAGGGTGGAGTAGAGAAACTCTTCGATATGTTTGTGGTTATTTTTAAACATTATATTTGGAGAAAAAATAATTAAAATTAAACTAGCAAGGAACAACAAAGAAAGAGAAATTATAAATCCCCAATTATTAATGTTCAAACGATACAACGGACGAGAATGCCACAAACATGAACAAAAACAGCAGATCCAAGAACATGAGGAATCAAGTTACAACAAAAGACAACTGAATAAAAATACGATTGAGGATTGAGAAGTGGCATCACCAAGGAGGGGGAGATGGGATTGATGTTGTAAGTTCTTCCATCCTCCACTTAATATATATCCTCCCTAAGTGATTGATATGCTTCTTAGGAGCGTTTCCATCTGCATATATAATTAATTACATATTAGAAGCTACAGCTGCAGAATTATTAACCAAAGTAATGATTAAGACATGAAAAAAGGATGATGAGAATTGAATTAGGAAATTAGAAGATATAATTACTTTAGCGGGGGAGGCATAGATCCGTCCCAGGCGAAAGTAGTAAACATTTTTAGAGATGGAGTAAGAAAGAAATAAGAATGAATTGAGTGATATGTAGTGATTCAGGTTGCAGAAGCTGCTTTTTGCTTATATAATATATATATAGGAGATGGGGATGACCAAGTTACTACATATAAAATTATTAATTATTTTTTATTATTAAAAAAATATAAAAGAAAAAACCACATGGAACACTTTGGGTTTATCTAATTTTAATATCATCTTTATCAAAAAATGTAAATAATATCATTTTTTGTCATGCACAACGGATGTGGTGGTTGAATTCAGGATTTTCCAGCACCCTTGCTGACGTGGGTGCCAAATAATCAATTTATTTTATTTATTTTGTATTTTTTATTTATTTTTTCTATATAATTGAAACACTAATAAAAATAATAAAAATATTAGCAAGGATGATGTAAAGTTCTAAATTCAACCATCATGTGTGTCGTGCATGGCATAAAATAATATTATTTATACTTTTTCGATAAAAATGAGATTCAAATTGGACAAATCCAAAAAGTTACGGGACTAAAATCGTAGAGTTAAAATTTTTGGAATCAAAAGTGGACACTCAATAAGTTATGGGACCAAAAAACTTTTTTTCTCTAAAGTTAGTGAATCATGTTTTTCCGGCCGGACATTTTGAGATTAAAAAAAAACAAGGCGCTAAATCGTTCGCTAATGTCTTCTTGATACTTATTTTGTCTTATGATAAATTTGGTATGAAAAGGATTTTTTTTTGATACAAGAAAATTAACCTTTAATGACAGCATCCTGTTATTATTCCTCTGATTAAATATCATTTTTTTCTCATTAAAAGTTTTTAACTAAAAAAGCAATAATGACAGGATGTTGTCATTAAAGTTCAATTTTCTTGTAGTAATTGATATTATAATGAATCTAAAAAGTGAGTCTATAATTGAATCTTTAATTTTTAATGCCATAATTGTTAGAGAAGTAAAAAGATATAAGAATTGATGGAAGTAGATAAACAGGTTTTATTGCGTGGTTTTATTCAGTATACCCTGCATGCATTAACTACCCCACTCAGATTTTACATAATTAGTGGAGGAATATTCACTCTGATAGCTTTATTAGTTTTATTTTATTTTATACGAATGATAATAAATTAGGTAATTGGATAGTATAATATAGTATTTTTTAGAAAATATGACTAATTTAATTATTGGATTGACTATATAAAATGAAAAATAAATCTAGTAAAAAAAGTATCCATGATTTTAATGATTTTTTGATAGTATAATATGCCTGCCTTGATATTATAATTAAGCTAAAAGTGAGTCTATATAATTGAATCTTTGATTTGTAAATGCCTTAATTCTTTGAGAAGGAGTAAAAATATATAAAAATGGATGGAAGGTTTTATTGAGTGGATGGTTCAGTATATTCTGCATGCACTAACTACCCAACTCAGATTTTACATTTGTGGAGGAATATTTGCTCGGATATTTTTATTAGTTTTATTTTATTTTATACGAATCATTATTTTATTTTACGTCTAAAATCTTTATTGGTCCCAAAATAAGTCTGATCAGTGTACAGGAGGAATACACTGATAACAACTTTTAACTTTTTCAGGAAATTCAAAAGTTGAGAGTGTTCACTGAATCCTGAATCTTAAAATGTGCTCAGAGTGGTAATATTTGTATTGATACTGATACAAATAGAAGACAAAGTGTGTTGATGGGCCCAAAAATAATTTATATAATTTTTTAGGTGAAAATTTTGTAATTATGTTAGCCCTACAATTGAAGCACACTAAAACATATATTTGGTGTTCTACCACAAGGAGAATGTTAAGTACCTTGGTCTAGATTTTGATGTGTGCAAAACATATGCTTAATTGGCTAAATTAATCTAACACTTGTTCTAAGAAAATTGATTTTTGAAAGTTATAGTTGTTAGTGAAGTCTGCAGCTGTATATTTGATCATTCTACAGCCAGACATGACCCTACACCTGTAATGTTTCTCTACAGCCGATTTTTCATATTTACAGGACTCTACAGCTGCAAGGTTGAAGACCCTATAGTTGAGAAGACCGTTTGAAGAGAGAGTACAAGTCAGAGATTATTTGAAGATAATGAAGACCCTTAAGCACAATTAGTGTAGCTCTCATGCACTCACTAAAATGTACTTAAGTGGAGGTTATTTCTAAAGAACTCTGGAGGATAATGAAGATTAATATGAAGACAGCCAGAATTCAGAAGAAATGGACAATAGTACACTCAGTACTATCCTGTGTGAAGAATGAGGACCACTTCACACAAGCCAATAGAGAGAGAGGAGCCTTATCCTGAATTCAAATTTGAATTCCCCAACGGATAAGTCACACCACTCAATCTATAAATAGAAGAAGTCCTCAGAGGAAGCAACAACTACAACCCTGAGCATACAAGCATTCTGCCTAAGCAAGTCTACAGCCAACAAATTTCAGAGAGAGAGATTTTATTCTTTGTGTGATTCATAGGATAGTTGGTTAGAATTTTCTTATAAAGAGTCATACCTTTTGTTGTTGTTCCCTCACCGGTTTTTGTTTCTACTTAGTGTAGATATCTCTTTGTGAGGTTTTTGTTAACTCTTCGTGAATTGTATTCTGATTGAATAGGGTAGTTTATCTCTTGTTAGAATATGAATCTGAGTGAACCTAGTTCTAAGGGGGAACTACTTGTATTTATCTAAGTGATCTGATCTTGGTTAATTTGGCATCTAAGTGGTGTAACGGTGGATGTAGGTTGTCTTTTTATAGACACTGAACCACTATAATTATTGTCTTTTTACTTTCTGTCATTTATATTTCTGTATTGCATATTTACTTTACTGTTACATTCATCATTCTTTTGAAAATCGAGTGCATAAACTTTGTGTTTTTCACAAAGAAACTTACTCTACAGTTGTAGACTTGTCTAAGTCACTCAGCTGTTAAGTCTGTTTAAATTGGTTTTTCATTAACACTCACCTTTTTATTCCGTTGTACATTAGAGTATTCTCAATACACTTTTAAGTGTGAGAATCCTCTCTGATTTCTTGTCTACAAGTTGTCTTTTATTTGCAAGTTTTTAAACTCTGCAGCTGTAGACTTCTCTAGTCCACAGTTGTAACCTCTGTGGTCCTGTTTTAAAACCTCTTGTAGACTTATTGTTTTTGAAATTATTATAGAGGCTACTGTAAGGTTCTAGATTCCCCTCTTTGAAAAGTTTAAAAATTTGATTTTGTTTCTAGATCTATTCACCCCCCCCTCTAGACCTTGACCACTTACGGGACCAACAAGTGGTATCAGAGCAGTTTGTTTGTCACTGCTTTGTTCAGTACCTAGCTAGATCCTTTTGTTTTTGAAAAACACACCTGCATACTTGCATAGCTCGGTGAAATCCAAGGTTCCAATGTTCTCTGCTGAGGATTATAATGAATAGAAAATTAGAATGTAAGCACATTTGTCTGCAATCAATTATGAAATGTGGTCTATCACAGAAGATGGCCCTATACCTATTGTGAAAGTCAACACTAAAGCTGATCAGTCAGCTGGACTTGCTCAGATCATCCCCAAACCAAGAATACTATTTATCATTCACTTGATAAAATTGTGTTTAGCAAGATCAAAAACTGTAAAACTGCAAAAGATATATGGGAAAAGTGGGAAATGATTTGTGAAGAAACTGAACAAATCAAGGAAAACAAACTCATGTTAGCAGTTCAAAAGTTTGAGAACTTCAAGATGAAATCTGGTGAAACTCTTGAAAAGTTTGAGTCAAGATTCTTTGAGATTCTCAATGAGCTAGATTCACCTGGTAAAGATTACTCACAAAGAGTAATGAACATGAAGGTTCTCAAAGGTTTACCTTCTGAATGGGACATGAAGGTCATTGCTATGAGAGAATCAAAGGATCTATCTAAGATATCCACCTTTGAACTCTTTTCAGACCTGAAGGCTTATGAATTTGATATAAGTAGAAGAAAAGAACCTGACAGCAGTAAGGTTACAGCTCTAGTGGCTGACAACCTTGCAGCTACAAGTTTTGATGATGAAGACTTGACTCTTTTTATAAAACAACTCAAGAAGTTTGGCAAATGGACTAAGATGAAGCAGTTCACACCAAAGGAGGATAGTAAGGTGAAATCTACAGCACCTAACTCAACTTACTTGTGCTATAACTACAGAAAACCTGGACATTACATCAAGGATTGTCCCCAAAGCTGAGAAGTAAACAGATGAAGAAAAGAGAATCAGAAAAGATAGAAAGAAAAAGTTTGACAAGGAGAGAATTAGGGCACTACTTTCAGAGTTTGATATAAACTAGGAAGATTGTCCCTCTTCTTCTCAAAAGTCAACTACAAATTTAGAAGACTCTGACTCTACAGATTCAGATGAAGAAGCCCTAATCTGTCTTATGGCTAAAGATGAAGATGCATGCTCATCATCATCAAGTTATATTACAGAAAAGGGTTTTTCTAGTGACATGCTTAGTGCAATCCAAAGACTACAAGAAGAAAATGAAGATCTTAGAAGAGATAATCATATTGGAAGGGAAAATGTTAAAGCATTGTTAGCTGGAGTAGAGGATGCGGAACAGCAACTGCAGATTCTATAAGAACTCAAAGAAAGTTACAGTTGTCTGAAAAATGACGATGATGAACTCTTTAATGAAGAAAGTTGTAGAGCTGTAGACTGTGCTGAGTTGAAGGAAACTATTAGAACTCAAGAACTTATGATAGCTGATCTTGAAGAAAGCAATGCCTATTAGCAAAAGAAGTTATATTGTTTTGGAAATTCATCCAAATAATTGAAGAAGATGTTGTCTGAGCAAAGACACTCAAAGGACTTGACTGGAATAGGATATAATCCTTGCATTTGGATGAAATATTTGTAAAAGTCAATTCCTAGACGTGAAAGGAAGTTCATCAAAGAATCAACCCCTGAAGAAGCTGTAAACTCAACTCTACAGCCAGAAGATTTGAAATTCTTAAATTCTTTCGAAGAATTGTCACCTAGAAGACAACAAAGGATCAAGGAGATCATGAATGATACTGAAGAAGATGTTACAAACATGTTGCAAAACATGATTTTGAAACCAACTGCAGAATCAACTATACAGTCAGAAGAAGAAGAAGTCTTTCACAAATTAAATATTGAAAGAAGACTTAACTTTGACAGATTCTGGAATGGAAATATATCAGATATGTCTCCCTCTTCAAGCATTCAAAGAGGAGGATCAAGTAAGAACTGTAGAATTAACAACTCTACAGCTCCTAAAAAGGCTTGGATTGAAAAGAGTAACACTGGAGGAAATCCAAAGTATTGAATTTCTAAATAACTCACTTTATTTTGCAGGGACATGTTACAACCACCAAAAGAGAGATTTGGTACATAGACAGTGGTTGTGCAAGACATATATCTGGAGATAGAAGTTTGCTATAAAATGTGAAAGAGCACAAAGGTCCTAAAGTTGTTTTTGGTGGTAATGCTAGTGGAACAGGTAAAAGGATCAGGAAGTCTGCTCAACGGAAATGTTCAGATCAATGATTTTTACTTGGTAGAAGGATTAAAGCATAACTTGCTTAATGTAAGTCAATTTTGTGACAAAGGCTACACTGTAGACTTTACACACGACACTTGCATAGTCAAAGATATTACCAAACCACAAAATTGACAGGAACTGGAAAAGGGAATGTTTACATTGTAGAGTGGAACTCGACAGCTGAAACTACCTGCTTTCTAGCTAAAAGTTCCAATGAAGTTAGTTGGTTATGGCACAAAAGGATGAATCACATAAACTTCAAAACCATGAATGAACTTGTGAATAACAGACTTGTAAGAGGTCTACCAAACACTAAGTTCAGGAAGGAACACCTATGTGATGTCTGTGTTAAAGGGAAACAAATCAATAAAACTTTCAAGAGCAAGACACACTCAAGCACTTCATGGACACTTGAATTACTGCATATGGATCTCTTTGGACCCATAGAACCTGTAAGCATAAGTGGAAAGAAGTACACTTTGGTTGTAGTAGACGATTACTCAAGATTTTCTTGGACAGTGTTTCTAAGAAAAAAGAGTGAAACTCTACAGAAGCTACCAAAATTATTGAGAAGGATTCAGAATGAAAAGAACTTGAAGATTGTGTAGATCAGATCAGTTAGAGGAACATAATTCACAAATCAATTCATTGAAGAGTATTGTTCACTATATGGCATATTGCATGAATACTCTGCAGCTAGAACCCCACAGCATAATGGAGTTGCAGAAATGAAGAATAGAACACTCAAGGAAGCAGCCAGAACAATGATTGTTGAAGCAAAGTTGCCTAAGAAATTTTGGGCAAAAGCAACAAGCACTGCATGCTATACTCAAAATAGATGCTTGATAGTGAAAGATCAAAAGAAGACTCCATATGAGTTATGGGAAGGAAGGACTCCTAATATTTCTTAACTACACATATTTGGATGTAAATGTTTCATACAGAATAATGGAAAAGAACACCTCAAGACTTTTGATTCAAAGTCAGATGAAGGTATCTTTTTAGGTTATTCTAATGTTAGTAAAGCATTCAGAGTGTATAACAAGAGATTAATGATTGTGGAAGAGTCACAACATATTTTTTTTATGAATAACATAGCTCTCCTGAAGAAATTATTGAAGACTCTAAAGAAGACAACTCTACAGTCACAAGTCAACATCAGTATGTTGAAATCAAAACTCTTGTAGAATTGATCAACAAAGGCTTTGGCACTGTGATAATTGAGTTACCTCCATTAGAGAATGTTGAAGACTTAGTCTATGAGAATGTTCAAACAGAAGTAGAGACACCAACAAAAGGACCTGATGAGTCTGCAGTAGGTGAATCTACAACTGTAGAGAACAATGATCAAAGACTAGAACCTGAATCAGATTTGATTTGGTTGAAAGATCACCCCCCTGAACAAGTAATTGGAAACCTATCAGATGCTGTAAAGACCAGAAAACAAATCCATGAGGCAATGTTTGCTACATTTCTTTCATCTTCAGAATCTACAGATATTCATGAAGCACTGCAAGATGTCAATTGGATTATTACAATGCAAGAAGAATTGAATGGTTTTGAGAGAAATCGTATGGGAACTTGTTCCAAGACTAGGAATCACAAAGTGATTGGAACTATGTGGGTGTTCAAGAATAAACTTGAAGAAGATGGAATTGTGACCAGAAACAAAGCAAGGCTAGTTGCTCAAGGCTATTGTAAATGTGAAGGCATAGATTTTGATGAATCCTTTGCCCCAGTTGCAAGATTAGAAGCTATAAGAATATTTTTAGCCTATGCTGCACATATAAACTTTACAGTCTATCAAATGGATGTAAAGAGTGCATTTCTTAATAGTTTACTATCGGAAGAAGTGTATGTTGAACAACCACCAGGATTTGAGGAATCTATAGCTGATGACATGGTTTATAAGCTTAGAAAGGCCCTTTATGGACTTAAGCAAGCACCAAGAGCACGGTATGATACCCTATGTGATCATTTGATAAAAAATGGATTCAAAAAGGGTATGGTTGACAAGACCTTATTCAGATTACAACATGGAAATAACATATTGTTTGTTCAAATCTATGTTGATGATATAATCTTTGGCTCAACCAATGAAGAATTATGCAGAAAGTTCTCTAAGCTCATGACTGAGAAATTTGAAATGAGCATGATGGGAAATCTGAATTTCTTTTTGGGATTACAAGTTAAGCAAACGAGAGATGGAATTTTTATCAATCAAGCTAAATATACTCAAGAGCTTATCAAAAGATTTGAAATGGACATCTCAAGGCCTACCAATATACCTATGACACCTTCTGTGAGTCTTGACAAAGATGATAATGGCAAAAGTGTTGATGTAACCAAATATAGGAGGTTAATTGGATCATTGCTATACCTTACAGCTAGCATACCTGATATCATGTTTGCAGTAGGTGTATGTGCTAGATTCCGATTTAATCCTAAGGAATCACACTTGAATGTTGTAAAGAAGATCATTAAATATGTCAAATCCACACAAAATTTAGGATTATGATATCCTAAAGAAGGGGGAATTGAACTCATTGGTTACACTGACTCAGATTTTGCAGGCTGCCAGATTGATAGAAAGAGTAATAGTGGGATTTGTCAATTCCTAGATGAAAGATTGGTCGCATGGCACTGTAAGAAGCAAATTTCTATTGCTCTCTCTACAGCTGAGGCAGAGTACATTGTTGCTGGAAGCTGTTGTGCACAAATCTTATGGATGCAATATCAATTACAAGACTATGGGATTGATGCAAGAGAAACAACTATATTCTGTGACAACACTAGAGCTATTGCTATTACACAGAATCTAGTTTTGCACTCTAGATCAAAACACATAGATGTAAGACATCATTTCATAAGGGATCATGTTGAAAGAAAGGATGTGAAATTGACAAAGATTCATACTGATTTGAATCTTGCTGATATTTTCACTAAACCTTTGTGTGAATCAAGATTTTCAATCTTGAGAGGTAATTTGGGAATGTTAGAATTGTAACAAGACTCTGTGAAAATTACTAAACTGCAAAGACAAACCTAGAAAATTGGAAACTCATTGAAAAGGAAATTTGCAGCTGCAAAGTCACTCAACTGCAGAGTTGCTAACTCTACAGCTGTAGACTTAGCACAAAATTGCAAATTCCTCACAACTGTAGATTTCCATATTCTAAACTTGTCAACTGCAAACTTAGAGAATTTACAGTACTTTGTACAATTCTAAAAATTAAATGAAGCACTAAAAATTCAGAAACTTCAGTACTTAGTGACAGACATTTTGGATTTATTCAGCATTTTAATTAATAAAATGTTTGAATTTGTGTAACATTTTAAAGGGATTTAAATTCTATGTGAGTTATATTTTGGACAGATTTAATTATAAGTTTTGGTTCAAAATTTAAAAACTCATAAATTTTAGGTCAAAGACAGTTATACCCCTGTTCTGTCTTAAAAGATTGTTTAAGGAAAGTTATTTAAAGGACTCTTCATCCTTTTATATCTCATCTTTACATTCAGACCCCCTGAAATCATTTACACTCCCTATCCCTCACTCTCTTAAACTAATCGACATGGCAATGTAAGTTATCTTCGGAGCACTATTCGACTTTGAAGAAATTTAGAAGAAGCATCCCACTGATGCTATGGAAAGTGTTGTAAGACATATTGTGAATCAAGAGATTCATTATTGTCTCACTCACAATCCAGGAGCTTATGATGACAAGATTGTACATGAGTTTTATAGAAATGCTGATGTAAATGTGGAGAGAAAAACACTTTCTATGAAGATACAAGGAAGAAGTGTTAACTTCACAGACGGATATATATGCAGAGCTTTACATTTAAGGACTGGAGGTGATTCTCATCACAACCTCAATTTCGTTGATGAAGATGATAGATATTGGAGGAAGTTTACTGCAAAGAAGCTGTTTTCTAAGAATTGGAAGAGGACATTCAAGAAGAACGACCTTGCAGTTGAGTATGTATATATCTATGAAGCTATTGATAAATGTTTGTTGTGTAGAACAGGAGCTCATGATACTGGTACAATTCTTATGTGGGATTTAATGATTGCTATTGATAAGGAAGTTATGATTTATATAGGAGAGCTTCTACTTAGAAATATTGGCAATGATGTAGTAAAGGCTGGGAAAAACAAAGGATTTGGACTTTTCTTGAATTATATTTTGAAGGAAGTAGGATTTTCTTTGTTTAATGGTAATGATGGACAACCCATTTTGGTTCATCGATTTATTGGGAAAGCCAACTTTAAGAGAGGAGCTGCGGATGCTCCTATGGCTCCTAAATCCAAAAGGAGAAAGAAGAATAAATCAGAAGCAAAGAAGAGTACAATTGCTAGTCCTCTGAAGCATTATGAGAGGAAGAAGAAAAATGTGAGGAGAAAGCTCTTATTGGTGGATGAACACAGTGAATCTGAGGATGAGATTGATAGAGAAAGGAGACAGAAGAAACATCACTCTAGGAAAGCTACAAATGAAGAGATTAACAAGTCTACAGCTGTAGACTTGGCAAATGTACAGCCTGAGGAAGAAATTTTTGAAGAACAAGCTACTGAAGCTCAAACTGAACAACTCCCTGTTGTTTCAGTAGAAAGAATAGAAGGATTTGAAGAAGAAAGACAAAGATTTGATGACTGGAAGATTGTAAGGGAAGAATTGGAAAAACTTATAGTTGAGGAGAGGAATTTGTTCCAGTGGGTTGTTGACTGGACAAATTGTGATGATGTGAATGAGCTTATGAGGCCCAACTTTCTTGATGAGAAACTAAGGAAGAATAAAGGAAAGGGAAAACAGGTTGTTGCTGAAGTGTCAGAAAAGCAGAAAATCACTAAGTCAGCAGCACCAGCTTTGAGAGTTGCAATGGGATCTGCGAGAGATCCAAAAGCTGAATTCCCTGAAGCTGATTATGAAGTTGTAAGCTCAGAAAGTGAAGAGGATATACCACAGAGAGTTGGTGAAGGAAGTCATTAGATAGTTGAAGCTGAGGGCTTAACTACTTTAGCTGAAGAGGCAATTTCGATGGAGTCTGCAGGAGCTAGTGCTGCAGATCCAATGGTGAATACTAAAGAGACGAATCTCGAACAGCCTGATTCAGAAAAAGAAAAGGAGGCAAGGAACGCTGACTCACCTTGTAAAGAACCCAAAGAAAAGCCTGATGATGATGAAGGGAATGATGACGATGCACCAATGGGTGGAGCTCAAGCTCAACCTGTGCAAATTGAAGCTCAACCCACTCAAGAGTTTCAACCTAATGAATAGATTATTGATGATACCTCTAGAGAAATTGATGAAAGTGCAAAGGATTTATCCAATCCTATCACTAGTATCTTCAATCAACCCCCTCCTGCCATGTTCACACTTGAAGAAATCTATCAGCAAGGCACTCCTCCCCTACAGAGTTATTCAGCCTTGGAAAGAGAAAACATATATGATTATATGGCTAATTTCTCCACAGAAAAGACAGATCTTATCTTGACTCCTAGCAAGAGGAAGGCTACCACTGAAGACTCTACAGCTGTACAGTTGGTACCTTCTAAAGCTCAGAAGACTGTAAAAGGAAAGGAGTTGGTGAGTAGGGAAGGTGATTCTGAAGAAGAAGATAGTGATACAATCCCCAAGATGACACCTAAAGAGGTTGTATCAAAGTTGCAAGACTTAGAGGAGTCTTTCAAGGGAATTGAGGCAGAAATTATTAAGCAAGTGAAAAGGGTGCCAGATGCTATAATTTCTCAAAAAGTAAGGAAAGGAATGGAAGATCTGGTGAAGAAAGTTGAAGACAGAGGAATGGAGGAAAAAAAAGTACTAGAAAAGAACTTCAAAGCTGTTGTAGATGGTCTTTTGAATCAGAATGAATTGGTCAGACAGGATATTATTCAGAAGACAAGAGAAATCAATTCTCTAAAGTCAGATATCAACCTGATGAAAGATGATTCTTTCAATCTGAAACATGAGGTTCAAAGCATGAAGAATGAAATGACAATGATGATCTCTGGTAATGAAAGCTTGAAGACTGAGCTAATGAGCAAACTCTCTACCATTTTGTCACATATTGATGTTGGCAAAAAGGTGGAAAGTGGAATTGAGAAAGAGATCAAGAAAGGTGATAAGATCACTGAGGATATTCTGGAAAATTTTAAAGACATTGGTGAATCTTTGGCAAAGGAGTTTGAAGCTGCAAAAAAAAAAGATTTATCTATGAGACTGGGAGAAGAACCAGAGGAAAGAACACAACCTGAACATATGAAGGGTAGCTCTAAAGGAAGAAAGATTATACAGCTCCCTAAATCTACAGTTGGAAAGAAACCTACAGCTAAAAAACCTTTGGGTTATTGGGAAAAGACTGTAAAAGAGTCTCAGGAAAGGAAGAAGGAGAAGGAAGAAAGAGAAAAAGAAGAAACAGAGAAACAGAGAAAAAAAGATTCTGAGGAATCTACAGCTGTTGTCACTGCTCAACCTTTGAATGTTCAACCCTTGAGCATGATACCTGCTAAAGAAAAGAATGAGGAAGCTGAGAAAGAGAAAACTTTGAAGACTGAATTTGATATTCTTTGGGAAGAATTTCTAAGTATCTGCAACAGGCATACAGTGATAAAGAATATCAAGTATAAGAAAGACAGATTTCAGAAGTTTAAAGCATTGAAGGCTGATGGAACTCTATACAGATCGGAGATAATGCTCATCTCCTTGGTGGAAAGAAGAAGAGAGCTGCATTACCTAAGAAGGTTTTCAAAATCAAGGAAAGAAGAAGAAGAATTTGAAGCATATGAATTTCAAATGTTAATGAAGGACATTGAAGAAGATGAGAAGAACATGAAGCTGATAGAGCAAGGAATTTTCAAGCCTCAAGATGAATCAGATGATGAAGAAGATGAAGACTAGGTTTATAGATTAGACACTAAAACTCTTTAGATTTTAGTCTAATTACATTCTGTAAGCTGTATCTTTGAACCCCTTTTATTTATGCAGTTTTTCCTTCTGTTGGTTTGCTTGTTCATATGCTGTTTTGTTCTGCTCTTGTTCTTTATGGCAATATCTTATTGGCTTTGTTACTTGTTTCGATGATGTGTTTTGCCATCATCAAAATAGGGGGAAATTGTTAAGTACCTTGGTCTAGATTTTGATGTGTGCAAAATATATGCTTAATTGGCTAAATTAATCTAACACTTGTTTTAAGGAAATTGGCTTTTGAAAGTTATAGTTGTAAGTGAAGTCTGCAACTGTATACTTGATCATTCTATAGCCAAACATGACCCTACAGCTGGAATGTTTCTCTACAGCCGATTTTTCATATTTACAGGACTCTACAGCTACAAGGTTGAAGACCCTACAGTGGAGAAGACCGTTTGAAGAGAGAGTACAAGTCAGAGATTATTTGAAGATTATGAAGACCCTTAAGCACAATTAGTGTAGCTCTCATGCACTTACTAAAATGTACTTAAGTGGAAGTTATTTCTAAAGAGATCTGGAGGATAATGAAGATTAATTTGAAGACAGCCAGAATTCTGAAGAAAAGGACAATAGTACACTCATTACTATCCTGTGTGAAGAATGAGGACCACTTCACACATGCCAATAGAGAGAGAGGAGCCTTATCCTGAATTCAAATTTGAATTCCCTAACGGATAAGTCACACCACTCAATCTATAAATAGAAGAAGTCCTAAGAAGAAGCAACAACAACAACCCTTAGCATACAACATTCTGCCTAAGCAAGTCTATAGCAAACAAATTTCAGAGAGAGATAGATTTTATTCCTTGTGTGATTCATAGGATAGTTGGTTAGGATTTTCTTAGAAAGAGTCACACCTTTTGTTGTTGTTCCCTCACCTGTTTTTATTTCTACTTAGTGTAGATATCTCTTTGTAAGGTTTTTGTTAACTCTTTGTGAGTTGTAATCTGAGTGAATAGGGTAGTTTATCTCTTGTTAGAATAGGAATCTGAGTGAACCTAGTTAGAAGGGGGAACTACTTGTATTGATTTAAGTGATCTGATCTTAGTGAATTTGGCACCTAAGTGGTGTAACAGTGGATGTATATTGTCTTTTTATAGACATTGAACCACTATAAATATTGTCTTTTTACTTTCTGTCATTTATTTCTGTTTTGCATATTTACTTTACTATTACATTCATCATTCTTTTGAAAATCGAGTGCATAAACTTTGTGTTTTTCACAAAGAAACTAACTCTACAGCTGTAGACTTGTCTAAGTCACTCAGCTGTTAAGTCTGTTTAAATTGGTTTTTCATTAACACTCACCTTTTTATTCCGCTGCACATTAGAGTATTCTCAATACACTTTTAAGTGTGAGAATCCCTCTGATTTCTTGTCTACATGTTGTCTTTTATTTGCAAGTTTTTAAACTCTGTAGTTGTAGACTTCTCTAGTCCACAGCTGTAACATTTGTGGTCCTATTTCAAAATATCTTGTAGACTTATTGTTTTTGAACTTATAGAGGCTACTGAAAGGTTCTAGATTCCCCTCTTTGAAAAGTTTGAAAATTTAATTTTGTTTCAAGGTCTATTCACCCCCTAGTCCTTGACCACTTAAGGGACCAACAGAGAACATACGATATGCTCTTCTTCAATTTTCTTATCTTTTAAATCAGCAAAATGTTGAATGGCGTTGTACTTATTCGTTTTTTATTTTTCAATAAAATTTTAAACTTTATTTGTCATCAAGTTGCAAAAAATGATTAATGTTCTAAATTAAAAAAATGATTGTTTTTTAAATAACTAATTAATTAAATTGGTTAATACAAATTCATAAGTTTTTATTATATATAGTTAAAAACAATAACAAAATT